>JAJONQ010042106.1:0-22820 GCA_036250385.1 Solanum microdontum
TCCACAACGATCTTGACTAAGCTCCTCTTTCTTCTCTTCTTCTTCTTCTCCTTCTTCTCTTCTTAAATCTCAAGAACCCTAACTCTTTCTCTTTCAAAATGGGACAAAAATGATCCAAAGATCAGCCTAATACAACAATATGAGCTCAAAAGAAATAATTTGTGAAAAGACCAAAATGCCCTTAAATTTCCGGACGGATTTCCCTTCCAACTGCCTAGCTTCTAAAGGGCATAACTCCCTCATACGAACTCGGAATCGAGTAAACTCAGTGGCGTTGAAAAGGTCATTCCACGAGCTTCGCAACCATAACTGGAACTACTCCTAACTCATCTTGAGCTAGGAGTTACGACTACTCAAAGTTGGCCAAAAACTCATTTTTTTTTTCCATACTTAACCAAATTTCCAGATTCTAAATTTCTTCCAAAAAAAAAGAAATGACTACTTTCCAAATTTCAAGCTTCTTCAAAGCCACTTCAAATTGTCGGATGTTACACTCTTGGTTAAAGAAAAATAAAGCTTAATCAGTAGAAAGGATTGAGCACGTAGAATCTGGATACAATGAAACAGCATTCTAGATTTACCATTGCTGACATTCTGGCTAAGTAAGAGGGTGATGGGACACCCTAACTTCTGAGTTGTGTCATGGTAAATGAAGTCATGTGTGCTCCCACCGACAATCAGATTATGTAAGGGTCGTTGAGTAGTATGCAATATAACCTTAATGGTTTGAGCACCTCTTATCCTAGTCGAGGCATAAAATGAGATCATTGGTTTACTCTTATCCTCAAGTGGAAGGCTCTCTTCTTTTCTAGCATCACCAGAGACTTTCAACTCTTCACTCTTCAATATAAATAGCTATTCTGGGAGGCTGCACTTATTGCCAAGGTTGTATTTTTCATTACAAAAGTAACACAAGTCTTTAGCTCATGTGTCCTGCATATTTACTGGAGAACTAGTTCTTCTAGATTTTGTGTGTTGAGATTAGTTAAAATTCAGCTTTCAATTAATTATATGCTTCTTGTTATAAAGTAGTTAGTTAGCCTACTGGTTGAAAGGAAGTTAGTTAAGAGTTAGTTAAGAAATCAGTTGTGTCTTAGCTGTCATGTTGATTAGAAGATATTTTCATTTCTTTACATACATGTATAATAAAGAAGTGGAATATAAATTAATTTTTCATTTCCCCAAATCACACTCTCAATCGTCTCTTTCATACTCTCTCTCTCTCTAGCTCCATCAATGGAATTTTTCAGTTGTTAGTCATCTATGCATAACTTTGACATGGTATTAGAGCAATAGGCACTGATCTCTTCTTCGTCTTCCGCATCACCTCACTTAGGTCTTCATTCTCTTTTGTTTCTCTGATTCCTTTCTTTTTCATCTCATTCACGAATTCTTGTTTCTTAGATTCCGTGTTTAGGTCTCAGATTTTTCTAGCTCAATTTCATCAATCTCTTTCAATCTCATGGATCAGAACACAGACGCTCCTCAGATCCAAACTCAGCAAGTCGTTGATTCCAGCCAGCCACTGTACATGCATCCATCAGAAAGAGCTGGATCTGCGATCATTTCGGTGCTTTTTGATGGAACTGGTTATAGATCATGGCGACGCGGTGTCCTTCGCGCCCCATCTGTGAAAAACAAAGTAGGTTTCATCAATGGAAAAGTTCAGAAACCGGCTGTAAATTCACCCACATTATCTCAATGGGAACGTTGCGATGACATGGTCACGTCGTGGATTCTCAATTCTCTGTTGAAGGACTCAGTTGACAGCTTGCAGTATGTCAACAACGCAAAGGAATTGTGGGAGGAACTACAAGACAGGCATGACCAAATCAATGGTGCGAAACTCTATTAGCTCCAACAGGAGATCATCGATCTCGCCCAAGGAAATATAGACATTACAGGGTACTATTCCATGCTTCGAAGACTCTGGAAAGATCTTAATACCCTGGATCACAACACTTAATGCACTTGTACGTGCGATTATGGTGGTAAGACCAAAATGCATAAGGCGGAGCAGGATTGAAAGCTCATCCAGTTCCTGATGGGACTTAACGAGGTCTACACTATAGTGCGAGGTAGCATTCTTATGATGAACCCACTGCCAACTATGGCACATGATTTTTCTATTTTAGTGCAAGAGGAGAAACAACGGGAAGTAAAACCATCCACTCGCATGAGTTTAGCCTCTACCTCACTTAGTGCTAGTTCTGGAGCCTTTACCTGTTGGGTTCGAAAGTGATTAGGCATCGTGCGGAAGCTTACAATTGCAAATCATATGGTTGACAAATAAAAACATACTAAAAACATAATACTATTATATGAAAACTAATATAAAAGAAAAATATTTAAATTGTTGAGAGAATATATCTCCCCATAAACAAGATTCTTAAACGATTACATTGTGGATTATATTGTGTTATGCTATGCGAATAGGGATCTTCAATTTATAGATCTCCAAACTTTTCCCCTAAGGAAAGAATAAACCAAATATAGAAGAAAATTATATTTTCCTTTCAGAAAAAGTTCAAGCATTTATGGTAATACTTTGACTTTTCTTTAAGGAAAAAATTAAACTTCAAATAAGGTAAGAAAATCAGGGCAAAACCCTAACAAATCTCCCTTTTTGGCTGAATTTTCTTGACAAAACTTGACCCGTCTTCTTCAACTGCATGATAATTTTGTTCTTCACATAATCTTCATCATTGCTGCTTGCCATGGTGAAAAATTGATATGTGTTAAAAATTGGAGCCCTGTGTTAAAAGTTACGAGCAGGGTTGGAAGTGGAGCTCATGCGTTAAAAGTAATATGCATGAGTTGAAAGTGGAGTTCATGCGTTAAAAGTAAGATGCGTGAGTTAAAAGTGGAGCTCATGCGTTAAAAATAAATACATGAGTTAAAAGTGGAGCCCGAGCATTAAAGTTTGCAGGGGTTGAAAGTTGGAGCTCATGCTCTAAAGTAAGCATGAGTTGAAAATTAATTTTGTTTTAAAGGATGGAGCAGCAAGATTTGTTGATTGAAAATTGTCTCCACATGTAGTAGCACAAAAATCTTCATTATCATCAAATCTGTTGCAAATTGATTTGAAACCACTTGAACATTTCTTCAATCTTATTGAACCATTGGATCATTGAACCATGTGCTCTGATACCACTTGTTGGGTTTGAAAATGATTAGGTGTCGTGTGAAAGCTTACAATTGCAAATCATATGGTTGACAAATTATATGACAAATAAAAACATACTAAAAACATAATACTATAATATGAAATCCAATATAAAAGAAAAATATTTAAATTGTTGAGAGAATAAATCTCTCCATAAACAAGAGTCTTAAACAAATACATTGTGGATTCTATTGTTTTATGCTATGTGAATATGGATCTTCAATTTATAGATTTTCAAACTTTTCCTCTAAGGAAAGAATAAATCAAATATAAAAGAAAATTATATTTTTCTTTCAGAAAAAGTTCAAGCATTTATGGTAATACTTTGACTTTTCTTCAAGGAAAAAAATAAACTTCAAATAAGGTAAGAAAATCAGGACAAAACCCTAACTCTACCTCACTTAGTGCTAGTTCTGGAAGTGGCAATTTCAGAGCAAACTACTCTCACAACAATCACAGAAATGGAAACAACATCTACAGAGGTCCTTCCAATCATTTTCAGCACGTCAACAGGAACACTTATCCCATTCCTGATATTAACAAAGAAAATTTGTTCTGTGATTACTGTAAGAAGGTTGGACACACAGAAGACAAGTGCTATAGGTTGCATGGTTTTCCTCAAAACTTTAAGTTCACAAGGGGAACTGGACCACGTTCAGGGAACTCAAAGCTTAACCAAAGACCAATATGATCATCTCGTGAGATTGCTTGAAAATGTTAAGGTGCAAGGACCATCTAGCAGCACCAAGGATACTCTGGATAACATTATGAGTGGAGCTGCAAACTTTGCAGGTATCTTGGCATGTCACTCTTCCATCACTGATATTGGTAACCTTTCATGTAGTTGTTCCAAATTAACTGTTGAATCCTGGATTATTGATTCTGGAGCCTCAAACCATATGACCTTCAATAAAAATTTACTTACCAACAAATTTACTTACCCTTGACTTACCCTTTCCTAACAACATTCCCTAATGGCTATAGAGTTAGAGTGACAGAAATTGGGGATGCCTGTTTGAATTAAACACTGACTTTATACAAAGTGTTGTTTATTCCAACTTTCAAATTTAATCTAATCTCAGTACATTGTTTAATTTATGATCTTAAAGGTGTGGTAAGTTTCAATGATGTTTCATGTTCCTTGCAGAGCCCTTCACTGAAGAGCCCTCTGGTGATTAGTAGAGCAATGAGTGGTCTTTACTTCCTATGCTTAAGATGTCCTACTGTTGTTGCCTCATCTACTTCATTTTCTAATTGTTTTTCTTTACATGTTTCAAATAAGCAAGCTTAACATCCTCTTCCCTCACCTGTAACATTTGTCATTCCAAGAAATAAAACAACTTGTTGTGATATGAACTCTTCTGTTGTCTCTATAGATTACCCTGAACCTGTTAAGTCTTTTTCATTGTTTACATCTCATGAAAATAGTGTAGATTACTTGTGGCACACTAGACTAGGACATGTTCCTTTCATTAAGATGAGGGGTATCCAATAACATTCCTGTTAAGTTTTCACCCCAAACAACCCATTTTATGCACTGTCTGCCCATGGCAAGACAAGCATGATTGCCTTTCTGATCCAACTTAACACCCTCTTCCACAAAGATTTTTTATCTCCTCCACATAGACTTATGGAGACCATACCACATATCAACCTATGACAATTACAAGTATTTCATCACAATAGTGGATGATTACAGCAGGTTAACTTGGACCCAACTGAACAGTTGCAAAAGTAACACCCTACAAATCATAAAAGCCTTTACATCCCTGATAGAGAATCAATATAACACCACTATTAAGACCATAAGAACTGATAATGGTCTGGAATTTGTCAATAAAGAAACTACTATTTTTCTATAAGCCAAATGCATCATATACCAAAGAACGTGATAATACACACCACAACAAAATGGTGTAGTGAAAAGAAAACGCAAATACCTCCTTGAAACTGCCAGAAGTCTACTGTATCAGTCCAAACTCCCTATGAGTTCTTGGGGGAGTGCATTTTAACTGCAACCTACCTAGTCAACAGGCTGCCTTTGACAGCCATCCAAAACAAAACTCCTTTCGAAGTATTGTACCAAAAGCCACCCACATATTCACATCTAAAATCCTTTGGATGCCTTTATTTCCCTTCCACTCTCAAAACCCATAAAGATAAATTTGAACCTCGGTTCACTCCACATGTTTTCATTGGATATCCATTCAACGCAAAAGGTTACTACGTTCTAGATCTGAGCACCAAGCAAATATACATTTCAAGAGATGTACTATTTCATGAAAATACATGTAAGTTTACAATAAGAAATGGCAGATAACACAATGAAGGCAATGTTTAGTCTACAACAGAAAAAAAGGTAGGAGAATAGAAGGAATTTAAAATGAAGAAGAAAACTAGAAAAGCTTATGTAGGGAGTTAAATTAATTCTGTAGAAAAACAGATACATAAACATAAAGGAAAGAAACTGAAATAGATCATGGTCCTATTTTTAAGTCATGGCGCTAACCATGGTAACTACCTCTTAAAAGAACTAAAAAGAGAAATACAGGAAACTCAAAAATAGACATTGCGGTCCTAAGACAACTAACTAATACTCCTCCATACATTAGGAGCTGTAAATTCCAAGTTGTTGCCTTAGGAACTCGAACTTGCTGACAGGAAGGGATTTTGTAGATACATTTGATAGCTGATGTTCAGATTTGCAATAAACAAGAATCACTTCTCCTTTTTTCTGCACATCCCTCAAGAAAAAAATATCTTGATGTTGAAGTGTTTAGTCTTCCCATAGAACACCAGATTATGCAAAATAGCTATTGCAGCTTGATTATCAGCATGAACCTCAGTATTAACTTTTTGCTCCATATGCAAATTGGAAAATATTTTTCTCAGTCATAAGGTTTGATTTACTATTGTAGTTGTTGCAATGAATTCAACCTCTACCGTGGATTGCGCCACAATTTCCAGGTTTTTAAAACACCAAGAAAAAATGTCTGATCCCAGATTGAAACAATATCCTGATGTACTTTTCATGTCGTCAATTGATCCAACCTTATTACTGTCTGAGAATCCATACAACTTGAAATACTCACACTTCTGGAATTTGACACCATATTCAACAGTACCTTTAATGTATCTTATAATTCTGTTTGCTGCTTGCAAATGCATTTCAGTAGCACAATGCATAAATCTAGATAAAATACTTACAACAAGTAGAATATTTGGCCTTGTAGTAGTGAGATACATCAAACATCCAATCAAGCTTCTGAAATTTCCTTCATCAATTTTATCAGTTCCATCTTCTTTGCTTAACTTCTCCTGTGGATTCATTGGTGTGCTTGTTGCCTTGCAATTTTCCATGTGAAATTTCTCAAGTATCTCTCTTGCATACTTCTTTTGGCAATTAAATTTCATCACGACCTTGCTTGATTTCCATTCCCTAAAAGTATGTCATTAGCCCCAAGTCAGTCATCTCAAAGACTTGCATCATTTCCTTCTTAAACTCTTTAATTAGCCACACATTGTTTCCTGTCACCAAGAGATCATCAACATAAAGGGAAACAATGAGAAGATCAGTTCCTTTATGTTTGACATAAAAAGTAACTTCAAATACACTTCATACAAACCCCAAACTCAACAAGTGATCATTAATTCTGCTATACCAAGCTCTTGGATCTTGTTCTAAGCCATAAAGAGTCTTTAAAGTAGACACATTTTTTCTTCTGTTCCTTGCTCAAAGAAACCCTCGGGCTGCTCTACATAGATTTCTTCTAGTAGTACACCATTTAAAAAAATAGATTTCACATCTAGCTGGAACAATTTCCAACCATTTTGTGCTGCTATTGCTAGCAACAATCTAATGGTGTCTAATCGAGCTATTGGAGCAAAGGTGTCTGAGTAATCAACACCAAATATGTGGGCATATCCCTTGACAATAAGTCTAGCCTTGTATTTATCGATAGAACCATCAGAATTGAGCTTGGTTCTAAGCACCCATTTTACTCCAATGACCTTCATATCTTTTGGTCGGTCAACTAACTCCCAAGTTTTGTTTTCCTGGATCATTAGCATCTCCTACTCCATGGAGTTTCTCCAATTTTTATCTTGAAGTGCTTCCTCGTGCCCTGCAGGCTCACAAACTGCCACATTACTTTGTTGGTAGATGTCAGAGAGCAGTTTTGTATATTTAATTGTAAGATCATCAACTAACACATTTTGCGAGTGATCAGATGCCTGCTCCTCTAAAGCTTGGACTGAAAGTTGATTGTCCTTTTGGTCACATTTCTGTTCCTCAGAAAAGTGCACATCTCTACTGACAATCATCTTCTCTGTTTGTGGATTATAAACTTTGTAGGCTTTGGAGGATGAGCTATAACCCACAAATATTCCAGGAAGTGCCTTCTTGTCAAGTTCGTCGTTTTTAACCTGTGGCATATGAAAGAAACAAACACAACCAAATACTTTAATGAAGCTTAGTGATGGTTTGATTCCATTCCAAGCCTCGAATGGAGTTTTATCCAGCAATGCTTTAGTAGGAAGCCGATTTTGGAGAAATATTATTGTATTAGCTGCCTCAGCCCAAAAAATTTCGGCAACTCTTTTTCATGCAACATGCACCATGTCATATCCATTATATATATGTTCTTCCTTTCACTAACTCCATTTTGTTGCCGAGTATATGGAGCAGTAAGCTAATGAGTAATACCCACTTCCTCACAAAACTTGTTAAATTCTTCAGAATTATACTCTTTTTCATTGTCAGACCATAGGGATTGGATTCTACAACCACTTTGACTTTCCACCATCTTCTTGAACTTCGAGAAAATTCATGCCACTTCTAATTTATATTTCATAAAATAAATCCAGCATAATCTTATATAATCATCAATAAATATAACATAGTATAGACTACCATTAAGAGATGGTGTTTTTGAGGTCCTGCAAACTCTATGTGAATCAACTGCAACCTTTGAGAAGTCTGCCATGATGCTTTAGGAAATGACTTCCTTTTTTTCTTACCATATTGACAAGCTTGAAAACTTGGTAAGTGATCAACTAGAGTTGGTAGTCCTCCTGTCATATCTTCCTTCATCAGCAACAATAATGCTTGTAGATGACAATGACCAAGTCTTTTGTGCCAGATTTATGTTACACTTACTTACCTTCGTGGAAAAAGCTAGTTGGTCCTTCTCTGTTTGATCAAAAGAAAAACTCCTTCCTCTCATCTTCACCCTGAAAATTTCATTTCCAGTAGTGTCACTAATTTGTCAGTGATAATCTTTGAATAAAACTTTGAATTATTTTTCCATCAGATGTCCTACACTTAGAAAATTTTGATCAATTTCAGGAACATAAAGAACTTCTAAAATTTTCTTTGTGCCTATGCTTATCTTGATAGCAATAGTTCCAATTCCTTTGACAGGAAGGTGATCTCCATTTTCTATCCTAACCTTGGAAATTTCAGTGGGCTTCAACTCCTTGAATGGACTCTCGTCATGAAACATGTGGTTAGTGCACCCACTATCAATTAACCAAGAATCTGTTGAGCGCTTACTTGAAAAGCATGTTGCAACAAAAAGATGATCCTCTTCTTCTTAATCAACAACTTGAGCATTTCCTTCCTACTGTGGGGCCTTATTCTTTCAAATCACTGCTTCGTGTCCAAGCTGATTGTATTTCCTGCATTAAGCATCAAGTCTCCTCCAGCACTTGAATGGTGGATGGCCTTTTCTTCCACAGTGGTGACAAGGGGGATAACTTTTCTTCGAGCTTCCTCCCTTACTTTTGTTGTTGGCTGATGTTGCTCCTTCACAAAATGCTTGATTCTTTTTCTTCTTCTTAATTTTGTTAACATGAGGCTTACTGACAAGAGCCCTTTTTATTGTAACCTCCTGTCTCATGAATCTTCTTTGCTCTCGAGCTTTCAGGGAATTGAGGAACTTTGTCAAACTAATTTTTGATAAATCCTTAGTATTTTCTAAGATCGTAATTGTTGCTTCATACCTTTCAGGAACTATTACAAGAATCTTCTCAACAATTCTTGATTCTGAAAATTTAGAGTCGAGTAGCTTCACTTTATTTGCAATATTAGAAGTCTATTTGAATACTCTTTCACTGCTTCATTTTTTGCAATTCAAACTCCCTAATTAAGTTTAAAACTTGCATACCTTTTATTCTCTCATCTCCAGAATACTCTTCCTTGAGATAATCCCATATTTATTTAGTAGTTTTCTGAGACATTATTCGCGTGAAAACTGTTGACAATACAACAACAAATAAGCATGCCTTGGCCTTCAATTTCTTTGTCTTCTTTTCTTTGTGTTCTTTAATCTGAGAAATGGTAGGATTATTTGGTAAGGCTGGGACATCGTAATACTCTTCCACAAATTCCCAGAGATCCAAAGCATCCAAGTACGTCTCCATTCGTACTGCCCGAATCTAATGACTATCTCCATCAAAGATCGGCAGAGTAATTGGTAAGAAACTTGCTTCAGCATCCATGGCTTCTCTAACTCGATCACAGATCCCTTAAGATGAAAGATTTGGTACCAATAGTGAGTTTATAATAAGAAAATGGCAGATAACACAATGAAGGCAGTGTTTAGTATGCAACAGAAAAGAAGGCAGAAGAATAGAAGGAACATAAAGTGAAGAAGAAGACTAGAAAAGCTTATGTAGAGAGGTAAATTAATTCTATAGAAAAACAGATCCATAAACATAAAGGAAAAAAACTGAAATAGGTCATGGTCCTACTTTTAAGTCATGGTACTAACCATGGTAACTACCTTCTAAAGCAACTAAAAAGAGAAATACAGGAAACTTAGAAATAGACAATACATTCCTAAAACAACTAACTAATAATACCTTTCCTTTTGTTCTCTCTTTTCCTAATTCTAGTTTTAGTTCTATACTAAGATGTCTTTATGCTAATCCTAAATTGTTGAACTTCACAAACAATACTTTGAATAATGCCCATGATTTTAATGGGAACAACTCAATTGTTGTCACATATAATATTGTTAATGCCAACTTACAACACATTGAGACCTCACTTGATGAAACAATTCCATCAGATAGCCTAGAAATATCTAAATTCCCCACATACCACCATTTCTACCCCTTCTAGTTCACAACACCAACCTCCTGCACCTAGAAGAACAAGTAGGACACACGATGTACCAAAATACCTCAATGAATATACCTACAATCTTCCCAACCTGCATGCTTGAGTCATCACTTTACCATCCTCCTAATATCACCAATGACCAACATGTTTCACTCACCAGTTTTGACACTGAAAGTCAACAAATAGCAAGAAACATTACTCATGATAGTGAGCCAAACTCATATGAGAAGGCAACTATGAGCTCTGCTTGGCAATCAACAATGACACTTGAATTTGAAGCTTTGTATGCTAGTAATACCTGGAGTTTAGTTCATTTACCTGCAGATAAGAGGACAATTGGATGCAAGTGGGTTTACAAGATTAAACATAATGCTGATGGAACAGTGGAGAGAATCAAAGTTAGACTTGTAGTCAAGGGATACACTCAACAATCTAGTATTGATTACACTGAGACATTCTCCCCAGTAGTCAAGATGACTATTGTTAGGGCTCTGATCAGTTTAGCTGTTAAGAAAGGTTGGGATCTATATCAGTTGTGTCAGGCCCCGAGTCTACACCTTGGGCGGGATCGGCACTCGAAGACCATTGTTGGCCCCAAGCGAACCCTTGGCCTGACTTTCTTAACTCAATGGAAACTTAACTCAACAGAATAACTCAATTCAATAAAAGATCATAAGACAACTTAAATGATAAAACCTGGCCAAAAAGGCAACTTGTCTCAAAATAGAATATTTATATATGCATAGATGAGGGACTCAATACTAACTGACTTACTGTCTAACTGTCTATGAAGCCTCTATAACACTGAGATAGATGTTGGGAAAGACCCCGCAACATCCTAATAAAGCAAAACTAGGAAAACAAAATAACAGAGTCCTTCGGAATGCAAGGAGGCTCACCACTGACTCTGGAGTGCTCAACTGGATCAACGGTGTGCTGGAAGATGGTCTTGGGTACCTGCGTCTATATCATAATAACATGCAGGCTAACTGGAATCAGTACATTTAATGTACGAGTATGTGAGCTGGAAAGCTAAACAACAACTTAAGCTTGGAAGAAGTACAAAAGAACACTTACCTTGGCTCTGTTTGACTCATGAATAACTAAACTCAATATAAAGCAATAAGACACATGCAATATATATATAAAACTTGTAAAATAGTGTAAACAACTTAGTTCGTTAGGGATAAAACAATAACAAACTCAACTTTAATTATATAAAAGTAAAATAACTTTAGTGGGAGATTCTTTAACCGACAACCACCACTATGAGCCCTAGTGATGACACAACGTTTTACCTCACATTGCCCAAGGACCATCCTATGCATTGGCGTGATATAGGACCTTACTTAACTTAGTGGATCCACTAGCTTAACTTACGTGATCATCTAAAAAGTATGACCCGTTAAATCCCATGTTTGGCTACACAGTTCTTATGGAGAGTTGAGTTAATATTAACTCGCGTCCCCAACTCGGTGCTCAATACTACTCCTAAAAATACTTTAGCTCATAACTGTTTTAAACACATCTTTCTTTAGTTTGAGATAATTACTCAAAACTACCCTCTTAAAAGAGGTAATTGCTCTTGAAAACTCTTTCTAAAAAAAACCTATCAAAATAATATTTTAATATTATCATTGATGACTCGGGAAGTCATACTGCATAAACACTGATGGTATATCTACAGACCATACTGTTTAAACATTGATGACATACTCAGTTGTCATACTAATCATGTTTAAGAAACTCTTTCGCAAAACCCATATTTTTCTTAAAAGAGATGGTACTCAAACTGCTCAAAACTCCTTCAGAAATCAGTTTCCTCTCATCTTAAATGTGAAAACATTTATAAACTTCTTTGGGAATACTTAGTTCCCTAATAACTTTTGAGAAATGAACTTAACGTTATACTCTTGGCTTAACTTGAAACTCTATACTCTTTACTTAACTTGAAACTTGAGCCTTAAAATGAAGTTAAAACATTTAATAAAGACTCTTGAAAAACTTTAAAGACTTGCTTCTTAACTTCTAAGCTTGACTCTAACTTCACTTGACTTGGATCCTAACCTTCCTTGAATTGGATTATGGATTCAAGGTGCATGATCACATGCTTATGGATGAGTTTGTGATGTCTAGATGTACCATAGAGTGTTGAAAACAATTATAAAACATAGGTGCATTACAAAGGAACATGTATGAAAAAGTGGGGAAGGAATGGGAAAGATTGGCGTCCTTGGCGCTCTGAGAGGCGCGGGGCGCCAGCCTTCAGACTTCAGAGGGGCCTGCTGGGCGCTCTGTAAGGTGCGCTGCCCCAACGGGGAAACTTCAGAACCCCTGTTGGGGCGCGTTGGCTGACACAACGCCCCACCCTTTTTCCCCAAAAATCTGACTTTCTTCCTTAGTTTCTCCAACTCTAAACCACCAAAGTTCTTTCCCCAAACACTTAATATCATTAACACCCTCAACATACAATAGATACAACTAGAAATCACAACCAGAAACATGTCCTAAATCAACAAGAACTTCCACACAACCACAAGACTTCAACAACACAACCAATCTCTTTCTCGAAATTAAAATGAGTTTGGCATGTGGGGGAATAAACCAACCCAACACTATGATCTCACATACCTTAATAGGTATCACCCCTGACGATCTCTACGAACCTTGCTTCTTCTTCTCCTTCTCCTCTTCTTCTCCTTTTCTCTCTCAAAGCCCTAACCCTCAATTTTTTTTAAAAAGGGAAAACAGATTTAAAATAAGTCTAAACCCTTAATATAACCAAAAGAAATGGTTAGGGAAAAGACCATAATACCCTTACAAATTCGGATGAACTTCCCTGTGCCAACAACCCAACTTCCAAAGGGCATAACTCACTCATACGAACTCGGAATCATGCAAACTCGGTGGCGTTGGAAAGATCATTCCAAGAGCTTTCCAAACATAACTGGAAATACACCTAATCATCCTAAGCTAGGAGTTATGACTGTTCGAAGTTTACCAAAAAACTCAGTTTTTCCATACTTGGCTAAATTTCCAGATTTTTGAATTCTTTCCGAAAATGACTAATTCCAATTTCAAGCCTCTTCATAGTTATTTCAAATTGCCGTATGTTACAATATCTCCCCCTTGAGAACATTCTTCCTCGAATGAGATTACTCTTACTAGGCTAAGAGTGTAACATCAAACGCAAACACCCAACAAGCAACCATGCAAACAACAACAACAACAACATGGTCACTATAATTTAAAGATTACTAAGAAGGAAATTAGTACCTTGATCTACATTTCCTCCAGATTCAAGGAGATATGGATATCTCTTCCTCATGTCCTCTTCAGCTTCCCAAGTAGCTTCCTCAACAAACTGGTTCCTCCAAAGGACCTTGACTGACGCTACCTCTTTTGTTCTCAACCTACGAACTTGGCGATCTAAAATCTGAATAGGAATGTCCTCATAAAATAAGCTATCCTTGATCCTAATACTTTCAGTTGGTATGATCAACGAAGGATCGCCTATGCATTTCTTCAAAATGGGGATGTGAAATACCGGATGAACCGCTGCTAGTTCCTGTGGTAACTCCAACTCATAAGCAACACTGCCAATCCTCTTGGCTATGTGGTAAGGTCCAATAAACTGGGGACTAAGCTTCCCTTTCTTACCAATCCTCATAACCCCCTTCATGGGTGAAACTTTCAAATGTGCCCAATCACCTACTTCTAACTCTAACGCCCTTCTCCTAACATCAGTGTAGGATTTTTTATGACTCTGTGCCGTTTTCAACCTTCCTTTAATCACTTGTACCTTCTCCACAGCTTGATGAACTAACTCTGGACCTATCAACCCTACTTCACCAACTTCAAACCATCCAAAAAGAGATCTACATCTCCACCCATAAAGAGCTTCATAAGGAGTCATGTGGATGCTAGAATGGTGACTATTGTTGTAAGCAACTCCATGTAAGATAGGTGATCATCTCAATTATCCTTGAAACCAATCCCACAATCCACCTTGATACCTCAAAACATCATCTCCCCCTTGTTCAAAAGCCATCATTACTTATGAACATTTTGCCCGTAATTCAAATAAGATAGGGTCTGGGTCTTTCTCACCTTTTACTTTTGGCACTAATGAAGGGTCGGGTCCATACATCATCACTATTCCTCCTTCTACGGAATCCATAAGACTAACTCCCAGGCGTGCAAGTCAGTGCACATCTCTTGCTAATTCTCGTTGTTCTTCCTCAACATGGGCGGTGCTTCCCATAGACAACATGCTTAAGGAATCAGCAACAACATTTATCTTACCAGGGTTATAAAGAAAACTCATGTCATAATCCTTGAGTAACTTTAACCCCTCTCTCTCTTTCTGAAATTAAGCTCATTCTAAGTGAACACACCCACATGAACACCATAGAACAATGACGCCATCTTTTCCAAGCGAAAATTGTCGCAGCCAACTCTAGTTCGTTACATTACACCCCAAAACCTTGAATACCTTCTGGTAAGGTCAAAACTGGGGCAGTAGTTAACTTCTCTTTCCATTCCTGAAAGTTTTCCTCACAAGTTTCAGACCATTGAAACTTCGTTGTTTTCCGAGTCTACCTGGTCAATTAAAAGCCTTATCTAACAGATCCCTTTAACTTCTCTTTCAACTCTTTCAACTCTGTTGGTGTCATCCTATATGGCGGAAAAGAGATAGGACGAGTATCTGGAATGAGGTCTATGCCGAAATCTATTTCTCTCTCAGGAGGAAATTCTGAGTAGGTCATCAAGAAAAATTTATGGAAACTCTCTTACTATAGGAACTGACTGAATGGGAGGTATCTCAACACTAGAGTCATTAACTCGGACTAAGTGATAGATACAACCCTTCGAAACTAACTTCCTCGCCTTAAGGTACGAAATGAAACGACCCTTAGGCATAACTGAACTGCTACTCCACTCTATGACTGGCTCATTCAGAAACTAAAACTTGACCACTCGAGTTCTACAATCAACTGAGGCATAACAGGTATGAAGCCAGTCCACACCAAGAATGACATCAAATTCTACCATGTCCAACTCAACTAAAATAGCCATGGTACTCTTGTGATTGACGAAAATGGGACAATCACAATAAACTCTCTCTACTAGAATAGCTTCACCAACAGGCGTAGAGACACTGAATGGCTCACTAAGTTGCTCAGGAATAACATCAAAGTTCATAGCAACATAAGGAGTCATAAAAGATAAACTCTCTCTTGAGTCTAGCAAAGTATAAATAGTAAAATCAAAGACTCGAATCATACCAGTGACAACATCCGGTGAATCCTCTTGCTCTTGGCGACTGTTGATTGTGTAGAGGCGGTTTTCTCCTCCGCCAGTACCAAAAGTAGCTCCTCTAGGTACTTTCCTGTCTGAGGGAGCAACTGATAAAGATTGGGCCCTATTGCCCAGATTTCTACTACCTTGCCTGCTCTTAGGGCACTCCTTCATGAAGTGACCCTCTTATCCACATTTAAAACAACCTGTCTGGCCATCACGATACTTACCTGGGTGGGTTCTACCACACCTAGCGCATGCAGGAGCCTTACCACCCCTTGGTACCATACTGCCTTAAGGATAGGCAAGTCTAGCCCTACAACTATAGGAATTTCTATTGTACCCATCTTTGTTCTCAGGTGCAGGTGCACTAGCAGATGGTGAAGCAGGTCCCTTCTGTTTCTGTGGGAAGGATGACTGGTTAGCATCATTCTTTTGTTGCCTGAACTCATCCCCTACTATCTTAGCCCTCTTATCCTTAAACTCTTCTCTATCCTTCAGCTTATCCTTCTCAACCTGTTGTACAAAGATCATAAATCTTGTTAGGTCAATATCCCCTATCAGCATAACCGCCTTGCCTTCCTTGCTTGACTGACGAGACAACCCAGCAACATATAAACTCATCCTGCTCCTCATGTCCGCAACCATCTCCAGAGCATAGCGAGAAAGTTGTGTGAACTTCAGACTGTACTCATGAACACTCATAGACTCCGGATTAAGGGTGAGAAACTCTTTTATCTTTGCCTATCGCAACTCACAAGGAAATAAACGTCCCATGAGAGCACTCTCAAACACAACCCAACTCACTACTGGCGCATCCTCAGCCCTATTCTTTTTACATTGGTCGAACCAGATTCTAGCAACACCCTTCAATTGGTATGCAACTAGTTCCACCCTCTCCGACTCAGCAACATGCATCACATCAAATACCCATTTTTAGCTCTTCAATAAAGTTCTCCAGATTCTCACTAATACTTGAACCTGTGAAGTTTGGTGGATTCATCTTTAAGAGTCCACGAATCCGTGAAGTATCAACCACTTTGTGTCGATTCTCTCTCTGCCCAACATGATAGGTCGCAACTTGACTTAACATCCAGATAGCTTCACGAAAATCAACATATTTGATCTCTTTTTGGGTTTGCACTTCTAGAGCATTTGGTAACTCTTGTTCCTCAATACTCCTCATAGCTAGACAAACTCTAACTATTCTTCGTGGAGGCATAATCCTCTGAAAACACACACAAGCACGAATTAGAAGGAAACTTTTAGAGATAAACTCTAACGCATTAAATGAATGTGAAAGAAGTGAGATAGTTCCTAAATGTTGCAGTCTCCTAATTATAGATGTGGCGCACTTCACACCGATAACTAGGACTCTACAGACACGGATTCATAGACTCCCTAGGACTCTGGAACTCTGTGCTCTGATACTAAGTTTGTCATGCCCCGAGCCTACACCTTGGGCGGGACCGGCACTCAAAGACCATTACTGGCCCCAAGCGACCCCTTGGCCTGGCTTTCTTAACTCAACAGAATAACTCAATGCAATAAAAGATCATAAGACAATTTAAATGATAAAACCTGGCCAAAAAGGCAACTTGTCTCAAAATAGAATACTTATAAATGCATAGATGAAGGACTCAATACTAAGTGACTGACTGTCTGATTTTTTATGAAGCCTTTATAACACTGAGATGGATATTGGGACAGACCCCGCAACATCCTAATAAAGCAAAACTAGGAAAACAAAATAACAGAGTCCTTTGGAATGCAAAGAGGCTTACAACTGACTTTGGAGTGCTCAACTGGATCAACGGCGTGCTGGATGATGATCCTGGTACCTGCGTCTGCATCATAATAACATGCAGGCCAACTGGCATCAGTACATTGAATGTACGAGTATGCGAGCTGGAAGCTAAACAACAACTTAAGCTTGGAAGGAGTACAAAAGAACACTTACCTTGGCTCTGTTTGACTCATGAATAACTGAACTCAATATAAAGCAATAAGACACATGCAATATATATAAAACTTGTAAAACAGTGTAAACAACTTAGTTCGTTAAGGATAAAACAATAATAAACTCAACTTTACTTGTATAAAAGTAAAATAACTTTAGTAGGAGATTCTTTAACCGACAACCACCACTACGAGCCCTAGTGATGACACAACGTTTTACCTCACATTGCCCAAGGACCATCATATACCTTGCCGTGATATAGGACCTTACTTAACTTAGTGGGTCCACTAGCTTAACTTACGTGATCATCTAAAAAGTATGACCCGTTAAATCCCATGTTTGGCTACATGGTTCTCATGGAGAGTTGAGTTAATATGAACTCGTGTCCCCAACTCGGTGCTTAATACTTCTCCTAAAAATACTTTAGCTCATAAGTGTTTTAAACACATCTTTCTTTAGTTTGAGATAATTACTCAAAACTACCCTCTTAAAAGAGGTAATTGCTCTTGAAAACTCTTTCTAAAAAAAACATATCAAAATCATATTTTAATATGATCATTGATGACTCAAGAAGTCATACTGCATAAGCATTGATGGTATATCTACAGACCATACTGTTTAAACATTGATGACATACTCGGTTGTCATACTAATCATGTTTTAGAAACTCTTTCGCAAAACCCATCTTTTTCTTAAAAGAGATGGTACTCAAACTGCTCAAAACTCTTTTGGAAATCCCAGTTTCCTCTCATCTTAAATGTGAAAACATTTATAAACTTCTTTGGGAATACTTAGTTCCCTAATAACTTTTGAGAAATGAACTTAACTCTATACTCTTGGCTTAACTTGAAACTCTATACTCTTTACTTAACTTGAAACTTGAGCCTTAAAATGAAGTTAAAACGTTCAATAAAGACTCTTGAATAACTTTAAAGACTTGTTTCTTAACTTCTAAGCTTGACTCTAACTTCACTTGACTTGGATCCTAACCTTCCTTGAATTGGATTATGGATTCAAGGTGCATGATCACATGTTTATGGATGAGTTTGTGATGTCTAGATGTACCTTAGAGTGTTGAAAACAACTATAAAACATAGGTGCATTACAAAGGAACATGTATGAAAAAGTGGGGAAGGAATGGGAAGGCTTGGCGTCCTTGGCGCTCTGAGAGGCGCGGGGCGCAAGCCTTCAGACTTCAGAGGGGCCTGCTGGGCGTTCTGCAAGGCGCGCGGCCCCAAGGGAGAAACTTCAGAACCCCTGTTAGGGCGTGCTGGCTGACGCGAAGCCCCACCCTTTTTCCCCGAAAATTCGACTTTCTTCCTTAGTTTCTCCAACTCTAAACCTCCAAAGTTCTTTCCCCAAACACTTAATATCATTAACACCCTCAACATACAATAGATACAACTCGAAATCACAGCCAGAGACATGTCCCAAATCAATAAGAACTTCAACACAACCACAAGACTTCAACAACACAACCAATCTTTTTCTCGAAATTAAAACGAGTTTGGCATATGGGGGGGATGAACCAACGCAACACTATGATCTCACATACCTTAATAGGGATCCCCCCCGACGAAATCCATGACAATCTCTACGAACCTTGCTTCTTCTTCTCATTCTCCTCTTCTTCTCCTTTTCTCTCTCAAAGCCCTACCCCTCACTTTTTTTTAAAGGGAAAACTAATATAAAATCATTCTAAACCCTTAATATAACCAAAAGAAATGGTTAGGGAAAAGACCAAAATACCCTTACAAATTTGGATGAACTTCCCTATGCCAACAACCTAACTTCCGAAGGGCATAACTCACTCATACAAACTCGGAATCGTGCAAACTCGGCAGCGTTGGAAAGATCATTCCAAGAGCTTTCCAAAAATAACTGGACACCTAACTCATCCTGAGCTAGGAGTTATGACCGTTCGAAGTTGACCAAAAAACTCACTTTTTCCATACTACGCTAAATTTCCAAAATTTTGAATTCTTTCCGAAAATGACTATTTCCAATTTCAAGCTTCTTCATAGTTATTTCAAATTGCCGTATGTTACAAGTTGGATGTGAATAATGCATTCCTGCATGGAAATTTATATGAAGAAGTAAACATGAACCTTCCACAGGGAATCCAAGTGAATGAAAAGGGACTTGTTTGCAAGCTCAATGAGTCCTTGTATGGGTTAAATCAAGGTAGTAGGCAATGGTATGAGAATTTAGCAGAGGAATTGTATTCAAGAGGATACTCACACTCTACCAGTGATTACTCATTGTTCTACAAGAAGGATAAATCAACAAGAATTTTTGTAGTAATGTATATTGATAAAATAATCTTGACAGGAACTGACCTAGATGAAATCACATCCCTGAAGTCCTTTTTACATGACCAGTTCAAAATTAAGGACCTAGGAAAGCTTCATTACTTCCTGGGATTGGAGATTCTCTACAAGCAGAATGGGGTACTCATCACACAGAAGAAGTTTACCACAGATCTAATCAAAGAATTTGATTGCTTACACTATAGTCTAACTACTTCTCCTCTTGATGTTGTGGTAAAATTTAAGTCTCATGAAGGAACCCTGCTAACTGATCCAACATACTATAGGAAATTAATGGGAAAGTTAAATTTCCTTACAAATGCTATAGTGTACATTGCATTTAGTGTACAACATCTCAGTCAGTTCTTGCAAACACCAAGAGAAATTCACTTGAAGGTTGCTTTCCATGTATTGAGGTATCTGAAGAACAATCCCACACTGGAGATTTATCTAACTAAAGATCCTAACTATGTCGTCACTGCTTATTGTAACTCTAACTGGGCTGCATGTCCCGATTCCAGAAGATCTATAAGTGGATACATAGTGCTCATAGGGAATCACCCTGTAAGTTGGAAATCTTTGAGAGATCCTTTTTGCCTCAATCACTTCAGCTCAATCATAGGGTCAACAAACACCTCTCCAAACCTCTCTGAGAGAGATATCAAGTATTCATCACAACTAGGATGAGAAATAGGTCCTCTATTTCCCATATAAGTCTAATGTCAAGCAATGACATCAACATTAGAATGAATGGCCACTATTTTAGCCCTCTATGTATAAGGCACCTCTTCATATATAATAGAAGAATTTCTCAATTTGATACAGCCAGGTGACCAGTTCATTTCTATTAAATATTGACAAAGAAAGAAATAGATAACAAGGCTAAGTTGTTTTCTTTATTAAAATAATGATTGTCGTATAAATACATGAATTCATAAATTAAAAAGCTAAAGAAAAGGAGTAAATAAGCTAACATTATCTCCATTAACTAAAGACTAATCTATAGCAACTGATTAATCAGATTCTGCACAACACTGCAGCCTTATTTATTTGAACCTAATCCTACTTTTATGTTGTATATTGATACAATAGTAGGTGGAACTAATCTCTAGCTTTTGAGGCACTACTTTCAACAATCCTCCTTGACTCAGGAGCAGCAATACCAAGTTTTTTTCTAAGAAACTCATATCTTGCACTAGGTTGAGCCTTAATTAAAATATCAGCATTCTGAAAATCATTTTCGCAGTGCTCTAAGTGTATGTCTCCATTCTTTTGCATCTCCATCAAGAAATAAAATTTGATCTTGAAATATTTTGTGTTTCCATGTGAAACATGATTATTTGCAATTGAAATTGCAGCTTGATCATCAACAGAGCTTTCAGTGCTCTTCTTTTGCACCATGTACAAATCTAGCAGCTTCTAAATCAAAAGGGCTTGATTCATAGTTGATGCAGTTGCAATGTACTCTGCCTCAGCTCTAGATTGAGCCACAATATCTTGCTTCTTTGAACACCAAGAAAATATTCCAGAAACAAAACCAAAATTGTAACCTGAGGTGCTTCTCAAATCATATGAGCTACCAGCCCCCAATCACTATGAGAAAATCCAAGAAACTGAAAATGTAATGTTTGTTTGAACATTATGCCAAAGTTTGCAGCACATTTAACATATTTAATCACACGTTTAGTTGCTTGAAAATGAATTTCACTAGCACAATGCATATATCTTGAAAGTAAACTCACAACATAAAGAATATCAAGTCTTGTTGCAGTCAAGTACATTAGGCAACCTATCAGGCTCCTATAAAGTCATTCATCAACCTTTTCATATCTATCTTCTTTGCAAAGCTTCCCCTTTTGATTTATAGTTGTTGTAGATTTACATTCTTACATTTTTAACTTTATGAGAATTTCTTTAGCGTATTACTGCTATCATATATGAAGATCTCATGTCCTTTTTGCTGAATTTCCATTTCAAGAAAGTAGAACATTTCACCAAGCTCTCCTACCAATTTGTAGGAGAAAATACAGATATTGACAAAGAAAGAAAAGAACATATAACAAGGTTAAGTTGTTTCCTTTATTGAAATATTTGTGGGGTCCATCCCATGTTTTATTAGTCAACTTTTGTTGTTGAATAAATGATTCTCAATTGCTTGTGGCAGAAAATGTTGAATTGAATGATTGACAACAAATATTGAATGGATGATGCAATTTGCAGTTGAAAATTGCAAGTAACCAACCTTTTTTGATTGACTCAAATAGTTGGAAATTTCTCTATAAATAGAGCCCCCTTCTCTTTTATAAATCCACCAAAAACATATAGAGTAAAATATATAGAGAGAGAGCTGTGAGGTTTTCATAGACTATATAAGAAAATATCTTGTGAAGAAAAATAGAGTGTGAGCGATGTTGACACCAAATTTTGTCCCTCCTATCTTCTAATTTATTCGGTTGAGCTTCTAAATTGCTAATAAGCTAAATACTTTATAATTTACTATTATTTTCCATTTATCACTATTGTTATCATAATGATCTTTATTATTACTTTAACTTTTATTATTTTTATGATTATCATCTTTTTATTATCATTTTCACTATTTTAGAATTATATTTTTATCATTAATATTACTATTATTACTTTATTGTCGTCTTCTTTAAAATAGATTGTCGTTACTTTATTTCAAATTTCTTACTTACTAAACCTTTTACATCCTAGATGTGAGAAGCTTGGTGTACAGGGGCGGACCCACGTAGTCAATTTTGGGTGCTCGAGCACCCATTGACTCGGGAAAAAAATTTGTATATATATATATAGAAAATATGATAAATACGTTATTAAATAAAAATAAGCACCCATGGAACACTAGCAGTCGTGGGTGCGCTGGTTAACACTTGGAAAAATAAGGCGCGCGAAGCATGAGGGCGAGGGTTCGAATCCCGTCAGCCCCATTCTTTT
>JAJONQ010042107.1:0-24092 GCA_036250385.1 Solanum microdontum
AAACAAATAAGTAAAAAAGGGGGGGGGGTGTGTTACAAATTTTGGAAATTATGAAAGTAATTAGTAAGCAAGATTTAACTTTTGTTGTTATCAAATTGAGAAAGAAACTAGGGCGTATGTGTTCCCCGTAAGCTCATAACTCCGTAATCCTAGTAATAGCAATCCTTTCCTAGTGTATTACATGCAAAGCGATAAGTTATGTATCTCTAAATCCTTGGTTCAGCATCTAGAGAATTTCACCCCGCACCTTGGTCCGACTACGTGTGTATAATTTACTAACCCTTACCATTACCTCATATTAGACGTCACATCGATGTATGGCTTAGTTTTCACCCTCGCACCAATCGACATTAATTCTATTAGATAGTATCACACTAAATCTATGTTGATAATTCTTTTCTTATTAACTACGTCATTGGTCCGGAAAGTAGCAACAAGGCGAGTTCTAACGTTGTGCACCGTTAAAAATACTTCTAAATGAAAGAATTATCAATGCATGCAAAACACTATTCGGGAATTACTTAATTACTATTCATACTTCGTTAATCGCTTATGGTTCCCAAAACCCTAGTTGTGGATTTAGTTACCCATATTAGCAAGAAAACAATTCATAATGTTTGAAGAAGAAATCATGAACTTGCGTAGTAGAGTAGAATAATCCCATAATTTCAAAGTAAAAATCACCAAAACGTGCTTAGGAAATTAAAAATTGCTAAAGTTGCAAGTTAATCTCCTAAGCCAAAAACTAGAATTCAAATATTAAAGTCTAAAAACCAAAAACGAGGTTTACATACCCTATTTGTAGAAAACAAGTCCTAAATTAAAAGGGAAACAAAATAAGGAAAGTTTGTTGTGGCACGCGTCTTCATTTCACGAGATTGACTCACGGACCGTCAAAGGATCTACGGTCCGTGAGTCCCTTCCGTTAGCCAGGACTTAGAAAATATTTTAACTTCTAAAAATCAGTTTCTCTAAAGCAAACGGCATACCACCAGTATGGACCGTAGATCGATCTATGGTCGGTCCCTCTCCGTAGCTCCATACGTGGAATTCTCCAAAACTCAGGTATGGAACCCTCACAGTAACATTCTACGGTTCAACATTACAGTTCGTAGATCAATCTACGGACAGGTCAATGGTCACCGTTGTTCCACACTTAGTCAGATTCCCTGATTTTCCTTCCATGCCTTGCCCTGCTGATCTACGATCACCATCTACGGAGCGTCAATGGACCTACGGTCCATAGATCACCTCCGTAGATGGCCTTTTCTACATTTCTGTTAGTTGTCTCTTTACTTCCGCGCCTAAACATCTTTCCTGCAAAACATGATATAAACACATAAAAACCAATACAAAAGGCACTAGACACACACATCTCTTAAGTGAAATGTATTAAAAATACTGTAAACTCACGGTATATCAACATCCTCAACTTAAATTTGTTGTTTGTCCTCAAGCTACACACTAAGACTCTAAACGACGCTGGTATAGAAGACCGCAATTCAAGCATAGGCAATCACATGGCTATCCGTCCCAACTCTCCTCGAGTACAAATATTTTCTCTCAGACTCAACAAGCTAACTTGTGCGGATCCAAGCATGACAACGACCGACCAACCAACACACAAAATACACTGTTTTACTATCACCAAGGTACCAAGTTTCCAAAAATGGAAGTAGTGCCCTTACTTCAAACGAAATCCCTTTTTCACACAATAGATTTGATTATTTTGAGTACAAGGATTTATTCAACAACTCACACTCAGAAGTAATTTCAAGTACAGTTAGTGCTCAATACCATAGGATTGCCCTTATTTTCACTGCTTAGACTCTCCAAACTAGGTTCTAGGATCACTATAGGACTTTCTTGGCTTTTAACGTAGGCTCATCGTCAGGTGTGGTGCATTTTGGTATGTTTTAGTGACTTTCTGCCCTCTTTGACATTACATTAGGCTTTCTACCTCTTTCTGCCCTATTCGTGACATCCTACCAATTTATTTTCTTTCCCTTGATTCTCTTCAACCATGGATGTGACTTTAGACTTTGTAGCTCTTTATTTTTCACTTTCCTCTTTTCCTTGCGTTTTATTATTTTCTTTAGCTTTCAACAAGTCACATCCTTTCCTCTCTTTTCTTTTTCTCTTTTTCAACATCAAACTCTTTTCATACCCATTTTTCTTTCGGTTTCCTCTTTCATTGCCACCCTCAACTTATGGATTTTCCATTTGTTGAGGTGCACAATACCCAATGTCAGATCAGGGCTAAGGTTGAGGTTACTTGTTACATTATCCACCCTCAACTTAGGCTTTTCGCCTAAGTCGAGGTGCACATGTCCAAGGAGGGAATGGGGCCAACATAGTAGATTATGGGAAGGTGAGTTAGGGGTTAGAAAGAAATGGTCTAATTTAGGCGCAAATCATTTGGATCAAAGAAAGCATTTATTTCATTTGGTTGGATCCTTCTTTTAGGCAATTTGTGGACTTATCAGAACAAGGGTCTATGATCACTTCCTAGCCTCTAGAGTAGATTGTCTTAGCAGGACTAACCGGGAAAGTTCTAGATTGGCACAAAAACTGTTTGAACAATCAACTATTCTGACACACTCTTGGCACATAGTTTTATTATCAGAATGTCAGATTACCCAGTTCAAGTTTTAGCTTAAGTCATGCCATCAAGTTGGTTCATTATCATGTCATACTCAGAGCCAACACATTCAACTCATTCTAGCCTACAAATTTTTGCACACATCACAAAACTTTTGGACGGGTATCATTTTTTCAAAAAAATGTGTTGCCATCGTGCTTCATTCATTCTCATGGTTCTACACATGCAATCCTAACACATGTCGGTTCAACGGAAATTAAGCAGTCGCTTGGGGGAAAAGAACACAGTCAAGAAAACCGCAAGAGAGGATTATGAGTTGGGTTACTCAGACTTCACGCTATCACTCATAATCCATTTGCCCTACCCTCAACAAAAAATAGGTGCAATTGTCTCCAATGCACACAAAAAGTAGTAAAAAGTAATGGATTTGGGTGAAGCAAACCTATGGTGAATAGCACCGATGAACTATCAACAAACAGGCGAGTCCGATTTCCCCGAGCCCACTACAGCAATATCGGGCCCACCCTCAGTAATGCGCACGTTAGCAACCACAACACCCTCAGTAGTGCTATTAATCATTCTAACCGCACCATCAGTGGTGCTCACATCATGACTTTCATAATTAGTCGGAACCTCGACAATGGGCAAGGAACTCGAAGACCCACGCGCACTGTCATGAACCTTTTGTTAGCGCAACTCCTCATCTATAATAGAGGCTTTTCGAGCCTGTTCAATCCGGTGGTGCTCCCACTCCCTTGCACAGGTCTCCTCAGTAGTGTCAAAATTTTGGCTGGAGCGGTGCCTCTTCCCACGAGCACGGGTGGGCTCGGACTGTGCATCTGTATCCTCTCGAAATAAAGCATCGAGTACGGTATCATTAGCCAAAGTAGTGGGTACAGACTCTGGCTCATCTATGGGCGCAACAAGGATGGAATCAATGGCAGCCCGGAGACTGTCCAACTCAGTTCGAATGTAGGAAAAATCTGTGATCGAGGCTGGTCGTGCGAGTACTCTCAACTAGAAGGCATCCAGACGCTTATGATGGCCTGAACCTTCTGATCCATCATGGTTTCCATCCTCTTCTCCATCCTAGCCTCAGAATCTGTAATGGACTTCTGCATCCATGGCTTCACATGGTGGAGCAGTGTGGCCATCTGTGCCTCTAATTTCTGAACTCGAGCTAACGGCACAACAGAGGCTCCAGAAGGCGGGGTGGCTCCAGATAAGTTGGGGGCCTGACTAGAGGCCTGAGAAGAGGAGGTCGAGGCATCATCAGTGTGGGCTGGAGGGGCAGGCTCATCACCCTACATCTGCTTCACATCATCTACCCAATGGCACATCGATCCGCAGCTCTCTGCGAGGCGCTGCCACATTTGCCTCATCCCGAATCATGCCAATATCTAGAGTCCCTGTTGCCTATATCAATTTGTCGTAATGCCAGATCGGCACACCAGAGTCCCTGCATAGTTGAAAAGTGAGGCACGGAAAAGGGTAAGTAGTGGAGGTCTTGAATGCCCTCTTATGAATCTCTTCCAGTAGCATGCGGGTGAAGTCGATCTCGAACTCAACTACTAATACTGCCACAATTACTGCTCTATCCCATGCAAGTGCATTGTCGGCCTTTGCGGGTGACACTTTGTTCCGCACCAGCAACCAACAAAATTTTCCCACCAAATTTAAGGTGGCCTTCCGAATACCCAAACGTGGTGAGCTAACCCACTCCGCATGCTATCCATCTGCAGCTATGTGCCTAGCCAACCACAGTAAGATGACCTCTCTCTGTTCGGCATTACGCGTGAACGCTTCACTCCTCACAACATCCCATCTGTAATCAAATTTGACCGTATTGAGTTCCCAAGTGTGATCAGGGCCAGGGCCGTAGAGGAATCGGCTGATGGTGGTATGTGATATGTCCACTGGAAAACCTCATACCATAGTAGAAGTGAGAGGGTCCTGGGCTGTGGGCTTGGACCTATTGTCAATCGAACCTCGGAGAGTGGCATCATAGGAGGCATAAAACTCCTGCACAATCTCCTCGCTATAAGTCCCTAGGTCTCGAGCCATCCAGTCGCACTTGTGAAGCTGAAAAACCCGGTGGATGTCGGGATTAGTGTATAAGCTCCCCATGAGGACTGTACGCTCTTTAGTAATAAGTCGGGCCATTTTCTCTTTCTTATTCAGCATTTTGGCATCCCGGTAGATTTTCCATTGCTCCTCAATGCACCATCTGTTTGGCTCCCCAGCCACCAGATCAAGGTCGTAGCTTCGTGGCACCGGGACTTCTCTCGAACTAGTGGCCTCATCAGATGAGGCAGCTTTGTCATGTGAACCTGAGCCTGTGGCAAATCCAGAACCAGAGCCGGAAGCATGGGTGGGCTCAGAGCCGGAGGTAGTGGCTGATTCTGAGCTAGAAGTATAACCAGCCTTAGAATCGAAAGAAGAGCCAACCGGTGACCCGATAAGTGTGTTCTCCTCATCACACTGGGAGATAGTGACTACGTTGGTGACCACCTATCGTGATGTATTCCAGGTAGCCCGAGGTGCAGTAAGGGATGTCTTCGTGGCCGGTGGAACATATGTTAGATCCTTTTCTGCATCTGTGTCTTCATCAATCAGCCTAAAAGTAGGTTGCGCGGATTTTGATTTGCCCCTTTTTTAGTAGGTCACTTGCTTCCTAGGAGCTATGATACCTGTGGATCTGTAATTAGTACCAAAATAAACTCATAGCATACTCAAAAAGATTTCAGAACTAAGAACGAACAAAAATGAAAAATAGAAAAAAATTCAGATAGTGGTTTCAGTGACCACCTACGGTGGGCATCTAAGGTCCGTAGGCTGACCTACAGTCCATGGATCCCTTCAGTAGATTAGAGGTACCAAAAATTTGGTCTCTGATGGGAACCACAAATGTGCAGAATATTCCGTAGACTGATCTACGGACCGTAGTCCACTTCCGTAGTTCCATACTTGGTGAAATTCGCATGTGCCACCAACCACAGACCTGATCTACGGTCCGTAGATTGACCTACGATCCATAGATGGGGTCTCGTGGATGGGATCTATACCAGGTTTCAGGCATCCTTCAAGTTTACCCCAATTTGACCTATTTCAACAATGTCACCTAATCTCGTCATGCATTTCAATAGAAATTATGCTAGTTCGCCATTCTAAGGGTTTTGATTACTAAATTCACAGGAAATTGCACAAAAAAGTAGGAACCCTAAGTTGAAGCTTGCATTTAGACTCTCATTACACTGGTTTTATACACTATAAAGACACACAATCACTGTCTATCATCCCAAGGGTTTTTTAGTTCTAGTTTCACATGCATTTACATACAATCAACTACCCAAGGTCAAGACCTAATTCTGGACTTTTTATAATCAATCGATGAATCAAAATTCAAAGTGAGGGGAAAGTCTATTACCTTACAAGTAGCGGTAGTGGGGTGATTGTGTGATGACTCGACGCTTTCGATACCACAACTTTGCCCTTACGCACCAAACCTGTACACCGGACCTCGTGGGGAGTTTTGGGGATGAGTGGAGGTTGGAGAGGAAAGGAAATTGAGGATTGTAGGGGAGAGGAAAGAGAAGATTAAATGGGGGAGTTATGGGATTGGGAAGTTTAGAAACGGTTTGGGGGTAAATGGAGGGAAGTGGGAATGGTTTAAAATTAAGGGATTTTAACTAGGATGGGTCTGGGTCGGGGTCTGGTCAGGCAGAACTAGGGTTTGGACCCATGAGACCCCGTCTACGGTCCGTTGATCCATCTACGGTCCGTAGATTAGGACGATAGATCACTCATAGACTGGGAAGATTTCAGAGACTTACCTGGGATCTATGGACGCCATTCATGGTCCGTAGTATGAACCATAGACCGTCGATGGGGTCCATAGACCGCTGCACCAGACATTTTTTACAGATTCTACTTTTCGCCCCTACATTTTCTGGACACTTTTTAGACACAGACCCCATGCTATGTCTAGCCAACACTAAAACAAAAATAAAACAACTATCTAAATGAGTACAGAGAAGCTACTAAACAAAGAAAACTACTCAAACAAAAACCTATAGTTGGCTAGATTGCATATCTTGGGTTGCCTCCCAAACAATGCTTTATTTAACGTCGCGGTATGATGCAGGCCTCTTGATTACTCTGACTTCATCAAGGATATAGGCCTCAACAACCTCTTGCACACTTTCCACGTTTCCCAGATAGATCTTAATCCTTTGCCCGTTTACCATGAACCTTGTTCCTTCACTGTTCTCAAGCTCAACCATTCCATGGGGAAGCACTTTTGTGAGAAAAAATGGCCCGGTCCATTTGGACTTGAGTTTGCTCGGAAACAAGCGCAACATAAAGTTGAATAGAAGCACAAGATCACCGACAACATATTCTCACTTTTCATCTCAGATTTATCAGTGGGTTCAATTAAATGTAAATGTTTTAACTGAGAAATTGTAGTTGCAAATGAAATTCTAGCTTAGTACTCGATGCTTGCTTGAGAAATAAGTGTTAGAGTCGAATTATTAGTTGATGATTGTATTGATTGCACTATTACGAATCTAGCTTGATAAAGTGGGTTTAATTGCAATCTTGCAAATCTAGCTTGATAAAATGGATTGATTAAGGTAATGGGTTGTTCCATTGTGTTTTGCATGTTGATGTTCAAAAGAACCTACTTGAATCGAAATAGTTGATTGACAAATCATTGTTACACTTAAAAGCTATCCTACCCGCCGAGATTCAACATCTTTGAGTAACTAGTTATTACCCACTACGCGAAGTTAGCATTCAACTTATGACACTACCAAGAAACCTTCTCTACATGTTTACTTCCGATTTTAGTAGTCATAAATTGTTTATTTGAATCCCCTCATTTGATATTAACTCTCAAAACTTTGTGATTTACTTTAATATTGTGAAATTTCTACCTCTAAAAATGATTAGGACAGAAATTTACTTCTTGATAGAATTTTCTACTCTATCTCTCCTTGTGGGATCGACCCTAAAGCTTAGTTGGGTTTATACTTGTTAGCTACCGCCTACACTTAGAATTGGATAAAATGTAGTTGAGCGTTATAAGGTCTCCAATTGAACCAACAAATTCATTAATTAGCTACGACTCGGTTAAAAATGAGAGCTTAGATTATCAGCCAAAGGAGGACATAGGTGATCATTAAAATGAAAGCTTTAGTGATGATTCAATGAATATGTATGATTATCCAATAGATAAGGAAGATCTGTTAGTAGATGTGGAATATCCCGAATTATTTTGAAGAAATGTAGGGAGAGCATGAATTGATATCACAACCCAATCATTCCTTCTCTTATGGAACTAATTGTTACATATATCAAACATTCAGTACCAAGAGTGAGCTATAATTATAATTAGCGGAAAGGACGAGGGGGAAGCCTTTTAATTTTGCTATAGTGAAGAGTTCTACTAAATACGTAAATGCTAAAAATGTATCTCGTATTTGTGCGTGACAGTTTCGGGTAAAGAAATATGTGTATTTAGATATATTTTGTATCTATAAGTACATTGATCATCATAGTTTAGGTGTTGAACATGCCGTCAACATCCATATAATTTTTTGACCTAAGTCATTGCATCTCTTTATGTGAATCTGTATCGTGATGGCAAGGTTCCAAATGTGAAAGGTTTTTAAAAGGTTATTTTTTAGTTTTTCATTATAGACCAAGAAATTGGAAATTCTAGAAAAGAGGTGTAGTCACCAAGGAAACAGTTCAAGGGAACGCGGGCACGATTATTTGTGCTTATCGACCTTTTCTCACATGATCAACACTCTTAATGTTATTTCTAGCTATCGTATCATGGTAAACGGTGATACTCATAGATTCATGTGTAACTTGTTAGCTTTCTTTTGTTCCATTACGAGATCTACCCACATAAGAAAGGTAATTGCGATCGATGACACTCATTCGCATGGTAAATATTAAGGAGTGTTACAGAGCAGTGTTGCACAAGATATAGAGAACCATGTTTATCCAATTGCTTTTTGTGTGATGGAAAATGAGAATGATGTGTCTTGGAAGATCTTCTTTGAGAAGTTGAAGGAGATTGTGGCAAATGAATTAGTTTTGTGCCTTATTTTTTGTAGACACTAGAGCATTGCTAACGGCATTGCAAAGGTTTACAATCATGGTCATCACTGATATTGCATAAGGCTCCTCCTCGAAAATATCTAGATAAAGTAGCACTGTGGATAATCCCTCTATCTATACAACAAAAACAACAAAGACATTCATTGGAGCAGTTCGACAATCATTTTGCAGAATTCAAGGAAAAATGCCCTGATGTAGCTGTCATCCTTGAGCAAGAAGTTTGTTTCGAGAAGTAGTGAAGGGCACATTTCCCAAACAACAGGTATGATGTGATGACTACAAATATTTTTGAGTCACTAAATGATATGTTTATAGATGAGAGTGAGTACCCATGACATCCATATTTAATTTGATTGCGAAGAGGTTTGAAGAATTTTTTAGGGAGAGGAATGCATGTCCTCTAATCAAAAGGTAATAAAAAAGTGTTGGTTTCCAAAAGGACTTCAAGAAAAAAAATGATTGAGGGCGACTCATTGTATGTGGAGAGCATAATCGGGGATGACAAGAAATTCATAGTGTTTTATGCAGGTTCTACTGCCAAGGAAAACCTATTGGAATAGTTATTTTCTTGTGGAAATTCTGACTTGGTCAAAATACCGTGCGCTCACGGGATGGTTGTTTTGCAATCGAAGCATGGCGGTGAGTATTTTATGAGAATCTATGAATATATTGTCTTTGTATAAAGTGAAAGCATTTATCGTATACTCTTAATCTATTAATGTTGTCCTCTCGGGTCAAAATGGTGTGTTCCAGAATAATTGCTAAACGTGAAGATTCTTCCACCCCTTGTCGATACCAAGATTGGGAGATTGAAATGAAAACATGTCAAGGGTGTCAGTGAGAATTTCAAGAGCAAGAAGAGAAAAAAATGTTTAATTTGAAAGAGACTCTGACACAAGAGAACCGAATGTATGAACAATAATAAATCTTAGATAGACTTTACTCACTTTGATTTTGTAGTCAAGCTACTGGAGATCTCAAGCTATTGTCATTTAGGACCCCTACATTTTGGTTAATTTAAGGACATATATTATCAACATTATTTCTGATCTAATATTGATCAATCAAAAGATAGCATAAATTTTGTACACTGTCTATCAAAGTTTATTATCGAGTCCACTCATTGTGTATTGAGGTATGTATTATTAATACATTGAAATTATTGTTATTCATAATGCAATGATTTTAATACAGGCATTAGAATGGTTAAAGACCCAATTTTCCTCAAAACATTTTTTACATTTTTTTCCCACTAAAACTGTGAAGGGTATCATGAATGTTATATTTAATGCACCAAATTAAACAATGTACAATAAATTACATAGGTATAAAGAATTTAAAAATAACTTATACAAGGATTACTTAGATATACACTCAACTAAACGACCCCTTAAAAAATTGTCAAAAAATTAGACGTTGACATTAAAAGATTCAAACGTTGTTATTGTTGTGAAATATGAATATTTGAGTATTATCATCATTGGTGATAATATATAGACCATTTAGACAACCAAAATATTTTTTATATTCTTGTTTATGTTGTACCAACGACATCTACACTCCATTATTAGTAAGGAATATATAGATTGATATCATGATCCAAAAATGATCAATACTGCACCTACAATAATACAATACTTTATATATAGATCATAACTAGTATTATATAAAAAGGAGAATTATTAATTAATAATAAGTTATATCTTTGAAATTAATTGAATTAAATAAGTTTAAACAAGTCATGTGATCATGTAAGGGTCGACATAAATTGGTGATTAATGTCAATGATGTATGAGGAAGAGTTGTGGTTATAAAATCAACATCCTTAGAATTGTGTTTGAGAAAACATAAGTATGTTGGCAGAGTTTCCCTTGTTCAACCACAACTCTTCTCAAATATCATATAAGAGTCCATGCAAATTGGAGTGGTGAACAACAATCTATTAGATGATGTTGATTGTATAATCATAGTTGTTCCTTATTCAAACTCATGCTTTCTTACAAATTATTCTAAGAATGTTTATTTATTGTATAACTACAACTCTTTTCTCATACATCTTTTACCACCACCCTCAATTTATGTGGATTGTTACATGATCACGTGACTTGTTTAAACTTAATTAATTGAATAAATTTCAACAATATAATTTATTATTAATTAATCATTCTTCTTTTTAAATAATACTAGTTATGGTCTATATATAAGTATCATATTGTAGTAGGTGAAGTATAAATTATTTGTGGACAAGGATATAAACTGTATATACCTTAATAATGATAAAGTGTAGATGTCATTGTTAAAATATAAGCCAAGCACATGAAAATGAATTGATTGTCTAAATTGGCAATATATTATGAAAACAGTAACAATAGTCAAATATCCATATTTTACTACGGCAATAAAGTACAAATTGCTACTTTTTCAATTGTAACATTTGATTATTTTTTGTATGAAAGGAAGGCTTCATGAGCTATTCCATATTATTCTATTATAGGTAACTTAAACATTTTTTACAGTGTCCCAAGCATCTGAAACATCCAATGCAAAAAGTCTTACATTTACTGTTGTGGTAATCCAGTTTTATTGAGGTCGCCACACATTGATACGAACTCAAGTCAATAATTCTTTAACTATACAGTTGAGTCATGCTCTTTTTTAAGTTGCTTGAAAATGATTCATTAATGAGCAGCCTATCAAAATTAAGTCCGGGATTCAATACATCAAATTTTAAGGCATTGCCATTTTTCTTATATTATAAAGTTTTTGGAACTTCGAAGAAAATAATAATTTTCTATGAACTTTATTCAGAGAAGCCAAAGAGAAGAGGGATAATTTGAAAGGATTTCTAAAAGGCACTAAAAATAGATAGGGATCAACTAAAACAAAGGTTGATTTTGATTGAATAAAATGAGTAAGACCTAATAATAATATTGTATAATTTGTTGTTGGTGTTTGCTTTTTAGAAAGGTGTAACATGGATGTAGTAGTACTAAATAAATAAAAGTATTTTTCATTAATTATTACACTCTTATATCTTTAATTCCGGAACAATAATATAATAAAAATAAAGTCACTCTCGTATGGTAAGATAATGCATTCTAAAATATTATATATAGAATTTATAGTTGATAATTCACAATAATATAAAAAACCACATACAATGAAGAAGCATATTCATAGGTTGTCACGCCACCAACTAGAAAGGGTCAAACATCAATGATTTCTACAAGCATCTACTAACTATATGTACTAATCTCTTGAAAAAGTTGTAGACTTATAAGCAACAGAACATATACTTAGACACGTACTAAAACATAGATAACAAAAGGTCACACTGGCAACTTTACTACACACACAATCATTAAAAATGAATTTGAAAGGAATCTATGAGATTGAAGTAGAACTCTAACTTTTGGGATTTCTAGCTGTGAAATTGGGGTTTTTGGAGGGGCACCATGGATGAAAACTATCCATGGATGAATGACTACCATACCTTATTGAAGAATTCCCACGAATTTGAGGAGAAAAGCTTGATTCGTCAACCCTAGCTTCACCTTTCTTCTTCTTCTTCCTTGGAGTTCTACACAGTGAGTTTTTAGGGAAAATTGATTTTGATTTTGGAATTTGGAAATTATGATTTGGATGTCTTAGTTTAGGGACTTAAAAACCTCATATAGTTAGTTTAATTAAGTGTAAAAAGACATAGCTTCACCTTAAATTTAGAAGGAAAACCCTAAAAGTCCCCTAAAGTCAACTACCAAAAGGCAGTTTCCAGGCCCCATCCACACCCACCATTGACAGACCGTGGGAGGACCCACGGCCCGTGTTGGCAAGTTGTGGTAGGGGTTCAGAGGCTGGTGAACCTCTCTCTAATAAGAAGAACTTTCTCAATAGCTTTCAAAACTGATTCGGGACCAATAAGAGCAATTTCCTCTGCCTAAAACCAACCAACCATAGACCTAAATCTCCTACCATACAAGGCTTCAAAGGGAGCCATACCAATACTAGAATGATAACTATTATTTAAGGCAAACTCTATCAATGGAAAGTGGTCATCCCAATTACCTTTAAAATCTATCACACATACCCATGTCCACTAAGGTAAGAATGGTGCGTTCCTCTTGACCATCTATTTGGGGATGAGAAGTCGTGCTAAGCTTGACCTTAGTTCCAAGCCCTTTTTGGAATGACTTCCAAATGTGTGAAGTAAATTGAGTACCCCGATCCAAAATAATAGATAAAGGAACTCCAAGTAACTTCAGTATCTCCCTTATATACAAATTGGCATAGTCTTTCGCCGAATGAGAAGCCTTGATGGGAATAAAGTGGGCTAATTTTGTCATCCTATCTATAATGACCCAAATAGAATCATGTTGCATTCGAGTACGAGGAAAACCCACAATAAAATTCATATTCACCTCTTTCCATTTCTAAGTGGGAATTGGTATATCTTGCAAAAAGCCTTAACTTGTTAACAGTTAGGACATTTGGCTACAAACCCGCAATATCCTTTTTCATTCAGTTCCACCAATAGACTTCCCGTAGATCACGGTACATCTTGGTAGTTCCCGGATGATGAATAGAATACCTACAACCATGAGCCTCCTCTAAAATTTTCTCCCTCAAACCATCAACATCCGGAACACATAATCGACCTTGGTACCTAAGCACCCCATCTCCCCCTTGGGAGAAAGCCTCAACGGACTTCTTAAGTACCGACTCCTTCAACTAAACCAATAACGGATCAAGATCTTGTTTAGACTTCACATCCATCACAAAGGATGATTCGGACCCATTATGGACCATGACAACACCCTTTGTGGAATATACTAGTTGGACACCTAGGCGGGCCAATCTATGCACCTCACAAACCAATTCTTTCTTTTCCTCCTCTACATGAGCCACACTACCCATGCATAATCTACTAAGTGCATCCGCTACAACATTCACTTTGCCGGGGTGGTAGAGGACACTAATGTCATAATATTTCATAAGTTCTAACCACCTTCTTTTTCTTTTTCACTAAACACATATTGAAGACTCTTGTGATCGGTGAAATCATCCACACAGACCTCTTACAAATAATGTCTCCATATTTTCATGGCAAATACTACTGCCGCTAATTGAAGATCATGGGTCGGGTAATTTTTCTCATGTACCTTGAGTTTCCTTCAACCATAGGTAGTCACTTTCCCATTTTGCATGAGGACACATCCCAAACCCACTCTAGAGGCATCACAATATACAACAAAACCATCTGTACCCTCCGAAAAGGTCAACACCAGATCGAAAGTAAGTCTATCCTTCAACTATTGGAATGCTTTCTCACAAGCCTCCGACCACTAAAACTTAGCCTTCCTTTTAGTCAAAGCCACTAACAGAGAAGCAATTGAGGAAAACCACCCCACAACAAACCTCATATAATAATCGGCCCAACCGAAAAAGCTTATAATGTCGGAAGGAGTTAGATGCCTATGCCAACTCTTGACTGCATCCGTATTCTTAGGATCTACCTCAATACCCTTGCTTGACACAATATGACCAAGGAAAGCTACAGACCTCAACCAAAATTCACACTTGCTAAACATTGCAAAAACGTTGTTGGTCTTCAAGAACTTGTAACACAATTCTCAAATGGTCCATATGTTCATTCTTACTCCTTAAATAGATAAAAATATCATCAATAAACACAATCACAAATATATCTAGGTATTGTCGAAACACCCTATTAATCAAATCAATAAATGTCGGCGGGGAATTTGTCAACCACAATGACATAACCACAAATTAATATTGACCATACCAGTTTCTAAAGGCCGTCTTAGGAATATCAACCCCACTCACCCTTAGTTGGTGATAACCCGAACGAAGATAAATCTTGGAAAAATAACTATCCCCTTGAAGTTTATCAAACAAGTCATCAATTCTTGGAAGGGGAAATTTATTCTTAATGATCACTTTGTTCAATTGGTGATAAACAATGCACATCCTAAGAGACCTATCCTTCTTTCTAACCAACAACACCGGACCCCATTGAAAGATACTCGATTGGATGAAAACCTTGTGTTACAAATCTCTTAGTTGCTCTTACAATTCTTTCAACTCGGCTGGAGCCATTCTATAAGGAGGAATGGAGATAGGCTGCGTGCCCTGTAAAAGATCAATACAAAAATCTATTTCCCGTTTGGGAGAAGTACCGGTCAAATCATCAGGGAAAACTTCTGGAAACTCATTAACTACCGGAACCGACTATATAGAAGGGATTTCAGACTCAACATCCATCACCCTAATAAGATGGTAAATTCACCCTTTGGAGATCATCTACCTAGCATTAAGGTAAGAAACAAATTAACCTCTAGGGATAAAATTTCCTCCCTCCACTCTAAAATAGGTTCATTTGGAAATTGAAATTTAACCACCCAAGTCCTACAATCTATAGAGGCATAACATGCATGCAACCAATCCATACCAAAAATCACATCAAAGTCTAATATGCCTATCACTACAAATCAACCAAGGTAACTTTATGGGCAAGGAAATGTGACAACTTCTATAGACTCTTTTAGCCACTACCAAGTCACAAACCTGGGTAGAGCCCGAAAAAGGTTCAACTAACACTTTAGGGAGTATTTCAAGCATCCTGGCCACAAAATGTGTCACAAAGGACAAAGTGGCACCAGGATAACTTTTAACATACCGATCATCACATCCGGGGAGCTCTCTTGGTCACCTCGGGAATGAAAAGCATAAAAACGGCTTTGCTTTTTAGCATTGGAGTTATAACCCCTTGGAGGAGCTTGTTTATCTTCGCTTCCCTAAACATTGATTATAGGGCAATCTCTCATCTTGTGGACTCTTTTCCCACAACTATAGCACCCATCCGAGCAAACTAAGCACATGCCATTATGTTTTCTACAACATTTTGCACAATTAGGACTAGCATCATAAGAACCACTACTATTACCTCTTTAAGGTTTAGGGTTAGACACCTTATCATTGTTGACCCTGTAGGGAGAACTAGAGGAGCCTTGGTTGGAGAAACTTTGTTTGAACCTTTGTCGACCTTGTCCATCGAACATAGCATTTGAGAAATTCCCATCACCGGTTCTAGCTCTTTTCACCTCTCTATTCTTGTCTTGGAGTTTCTCTTCCTCCATTTGTTAAGCATACACCATGATACGTGAGATATCAACATTATCATGAAGTATTGCCAAACGACATTCTTTTCTCACCAATCTAGATAGACCCGTCAAATACCTACTCATCATATCCCTTGAGTCCGCCATAAAAACCAGAGCATACTTGCACAATTGAGTAAACTTCAGAGAATATTCATTAATACTCATACCTCCTTGATGAAGGTTAACAAATTTTTCCATTTTAGCTCCTCTTACCTCTCGAGGAAAGAACTTTTCAAGGAACACCAATTTGAACACTTCCCACTATATTGGACCCGCTCCTACTGTCCTATTGTTCTTCCATTGAGCATACCATACTTAAGCGACACTCTTCAATTGTTAAGCGGCTAACTCCATTTTCTCTACCACATTCATCCCCATGGAATCTATTATTTTATAACAAAAATTCTTGAGGATCCTCTCCCACTTAGGAAATAAGAAACATGGGAGGGTTCATTCTTGCAAAATCCCTCAATCTACAAGCCGCAGAATTCATATTAGGATTAACCAGAGCTACAACTTCTCTATTGGCTTGAGTCATCACGACTTGAGCCAACATTTAGATAGTAGACCTTAACTCTGCATGGGTCACATTCTCAACCACGAGATCAATCGAAGCATGGTTAACTTTAGGAGCTTGATTACCTTGAAGAGCTTCCGCATTCACATTACCACCCTCCATTCTTCTACCATTTGTCGTTCGTGTATTCATATCATGAAGACACAAAAGAAGGATTAGGAGAGGGACTTTTATGGAGTTAAACTCTAAGGCACGACTTAAGAGTAATGAAAGAAGTGAAATTTTCTAACAACTTATAGCCTCTCATTCATAAATGTGGCACGCTTAACACTCATGAACAATACTCTACTAGATGTGGCTTATGAGACATCATCCAAGATTCATTCTAACACCTTGTGCTCTGATTACCAAGTTTGTCACGACCCAAGGGTACCCCATTGACGTATTAAGGCACATAGTACCCCCAAAGGCACCATCTAAGCCACTTAGCATATCATAACATAAAGCATTAGAACAATAACATTAAAAACGCATTTAAGTCAAAATGTTTCATAAAAGCAAAGCGGAAGTCTAGACTTGTCTCAATTAGCAATCTATTAGAAAACTTGATTAGAAAATTAGGTCAAAGCCCAAAACAACATGATCTGGAAGTGAAAATACAAGAATAAAACTCAAAGTGAATCTCCCGTTCTTGAATCATGAGGATTCACCACAAGCAAGGAGAATAGTAAAATCCAAGCTCGAATCAAATGATAATCGCTTCAAGAACCGGACCCTACACTTGGGGGAAAATGTAGGAAAATATGTGTTAGTACAAAAATGCACTAAGTATGACAGCCATGCATAAAAACCTTGAAAACATGCTAAAAGGGACATTTTAGTTGAAAAGCAAGCACTTTACAAAATTAAAGGATCATCGTGAATATTATTGTAAAAGCATAAGTCATAAACATAATCAACATATAGGGTATCATAACATAATGGAAACACACCATAAATATCCTCAAAGCATACTTGTACAATGCATGAATAAGATCCCATAATCCCACCCATACTAAGTAAAGCTTCTTGAGGATAATCATCCAACGACACAACAACTAGATCATTATCATATTCACTTTACTCTCAAAGTGTTCATAAAACATAGCCATAAACCTCATAATCATGCATAATTCTCATAGTTTTCCCTTCAAGGATCATAGATCATATTCCATCAACATATCTAGAATTACTACATTAAACATTAAGATTTAGAGAACTCACTATGACCCTATCAAAGCCTACTCGTGCAATGTATAGATAGCATCCCATACTACCACCTACAGTTCATAGAACCTCTCAAGAAACCATAATGCACAACTCACATGATGGGAATAATCATTAAACGACATACACCATGAGAGCTAGCCATGGAATCCGGTGTCATATGGCCCCACACCGTAAAAAGGTGTTCAACCTGCCTAAGGTAGAACTAGGTACATTTAGCTTGTATAGAATCCACTAGCTAAAATCCTATGTGAGCACATAGTTATGGGATATGAAGATGTTCATTGGAACCTTAGCCTAACATTAGGAGAGTTTCCATCTTACCATATCCGCTTGGTGCTTAGCTTCCATTCCCATAGAGTAGTTCATTCACATTTCATTATTGTGCTTGAGAGGAATTCCATTGGCCTATCGACCTAAGACACATCATTACAATAGGCCTATCGATTCATGGTACATTTCATGAATAGCTCATTGACTTGCCAAGAAGGGTGTCTTAAACATTGGGTCTACCGATACAAGGTTCATCATCTCACACAAGAAAGGGACACCTATACTAGATCTACCAATTCAATATTTATCATCAAATTAGTTTCTAGACTCATCATGAAGGGATACCAACACTAGGTCATCCCTTAATGTCATCATCCTTGAAGGAGGAAAGAAACTTGTGTAGAATACTTCGGTCAATTAATCCCAAGTAGTAATGGAGTCCCTTGGCTGGTCGGTGATTAACATTTCAAACACACTTCATCCAACTCTAGGTGCAAAAGATCATTAAGAAGTGTAAACCCAACAATTGTTGTTAAGTGTCAAAATTTCCAACAAGTAAAGGTTGTGCATCAGGAAATGGGAGGTTTGTCCCAAGATATTAGCATTCCTACTTGGAAGTGGGAAGACTTGAATATGTACTTTATTGTTGGTTTTCCTTGCACCCGGCGACAACATGACTCTACTTGGGTTATAGTAGATCAGATGACGAAATCAACTCATTTCCATACCATCAAGGTTTCTTATTCAACAGAAGACTATGCCAAGATGTACTTGAGAGAAATGGTAAAGTTCAATTTTGTGCCTTTGTCCATTATTTCTGATTGTCGTACCCAAGTCAATTCTCAGTTTTAAAAGTCATTCTAAAAGGGTCTTGGCACTGGGGTTAAGCTTAGCACGACCTTTCATCCCCAAACTAATGTGAAAGAGGAGCGTACTAGACAATCTTCAAAAGATATGTTAACAACTTGTGTTATTGATTTTGAGGGCAATTGGGATGACCATTTGCCGTTGATTGAGTTTACTTACAATAATAGTTATCACTCAAGTATCGATATGGCTCCATTTGAGGCCTTATACGGTAAGAGGTTTAGATCTCCCTTAAGATGGTTTGAGGTGAGTGAAGTTGTCCTAATAGGTCCCTAATTGGTACAAGAGGCCATGGAGAAAGTTCAACTTATAGGGGAAAAGTTCAAAACGACTCAAAATAGACAGAAGTTGTATGCCTATATGAGAAAAAGGGATCTAGAGTCTGATGTTAACAATTAGTTTTACTTGAAAGTCTCACCCATGGAGGGTGCAATGAGGTTTGGTAAGAAGGGGAAGCTTAGTCCCCGGTATGTAGGCCAATATAAAATTTTGAGCTTTTTAAGGTCGCTTTGAGTTACATTTACAAAATGAGTTGTCATCAGTGCATCCAGTTTTCCATGTCTCTATGCTTAAGAAGTGTTTGGAGATCTCACATCCATAGTTCCCCATGAAGGATTGAGATTTGATGAAAGTCCTTTTTATGAGGAAGTTCCGGTTGAGATTTTTGACCGGCAAATTAAGTAGTAGAGAAACAAGGATATAGTGTCCGTGAAGGTTTTGTGGAGGAATCAATTAGTTGAGTGTTCTACTTGGGAGGCCAAGGCCGATAAGAGGTACCGATATCATCATATTTTTCCTTCTACTCCTATTATAGCTTGAAGTAATGAGTTTCCTCTTGGTTTGTCCTTTATTTTGGGAGTCAAGTGTTTTATGTGTTTCCATGATTTCCTTATGTGATGCTTGTTCATGAAAACTTGTGTTTTGAAAGAAAATGAGTTTATGTAATTGATTTTTCTCATGCGGCTGTGTATTGAATATTAGTTGCCTATAGACTTCATGAGATGAATTGATGAACATACTTTAGATATTCCTTTTGAGAGTAAAATGAATATAGGCTCCATGAGATTGTGTGTCACGACCCAGGGGTACCCCCTAGACGTAACATGGTGTACTCGACCCCAAAGGGCTCTCATACAAGCCCTTTGCATCATAACATAGGTAATAGAATTGAAAATATGGAACAATTTAAAACTTTTACAATCAAAATTATTTCATAAAAGCAACAAGCGAAAGTGTTTCTATACTCTTTGTCTCAAACCATCTAATAAAACTTTAGAATAAACTCTTGGGACACAACCCATACAATAGTCTAAGAACATAAAGAAATGATATAAAGGTAAAGTGGATGTTGTCCTCCAAACTATGAGGACTCACCAAGATCTTCAAATCTTATAGATCCTGGAAACCTAGCCTCCAAAGCAACACAAGCCTCCAACCCTACATTTGGTTAGAATGTAGGCAATATGCGTTAGTACAAAATGTACCAAGTATGAAAGCCAGCACAATATCATAAGAGCATCTCAAATGGTTAGTCAACATAATACATAAGCATAAGAAATAATAACATGGTCATAACACAATTAACATAGCCATATAATAGTCATCAACACAACCATCATATAAACACAAGTCAACATAAGACATTTAATGAACATAGGGGATACAACATGTTCATGGCATCGTCTTTACTTAGACTTTCATGGTTACATACTTCAACCTTACGTCCTTCATATTACAAGTGAACTACTTCACAAGACACCTCCAAGTATACTTGTGCAATGCCATGATAACATCCCATACTACCATCCAAGCTAAGTACCTCCCTTTGGTCATTCTTGGGCATAGTCCACCTTCACATTCAACATTTAGGTCTTCATGTCATCTTAATTATAATCTATGTACAAGGTCAACTCTTTAAGGTTCTCTATTCCATAAGGGTACCATACTTCTAAGTAACCCCAAGACACACTTGTGCAATGCATGTAAGGCATCCCATACTACCCTTCACACTAAATATAGCCTTTAAGTAATCCTAGTCATATTCCCCCTACTTTGGCCTCATTATTAGTTTAACTCTCTTAACTAAGGGAATCTCTCACCTTTAGTCAATTATAACTAGAAAGGGTAACTATAGCACTATCCTATCTCAAGACTTCTCTTTAATGAACCTAAGTCATATTTGTGCAATGCATGCATAGCACCCCATAATACTATACATGCTAAGTACTACTTTTAGTTCCTCATACTAACCCTTATTGGTTTGGAACCTAGTTCCTCTCTTTAAATTTTGAACACTATGAGATACTCTCTTAAAGTATGTTTAAGTTCATTCTTCACATGGACACTATGAGATACTACCTTAAGCATGTCTAAGTCCACTTATACTCTTAAACACTATAAAGCACTTTATTAAGTAAGTCTCAGTTCAATTATGCTTTGAAAACTATGATATGTTTCTCAAGCATGTCTTAGTTCATTGGATATGGAGATTGCTACTAGGAACCTTAACTCAACTATGTGAAGGATCCCATCTCATGAGACCTAACTTTGGGAAAAACCACACTCTACTACGTAAGATTTCCCCCTTTTACTTGGATAGTCCTCACATCAACTATGTGTGGCTCTCCTTTCTTCTGGGAGTCCGTACCCTATCTTGTGTGACACTCCATCTCATTGTCAATATCCACTTGGAGCCAAGAATATACCCCAAGGTTTACTTGTTAAGCCTTGCTTAACACTCTTCTATCATGGAAGGATGTCCTTGAAAACCCATCCATGTTCAAGTGATTCTATCACTTTAATCTATCAAGCATTCATAAGGTAGGTTAGGTGAGTATAGGCCTTTCACCACAATTCAACCTATTAGACTTCTATTCTCTTTTAGACTTTACTCTCAAATCCTTAGCAACACTAGGTAATCACATTAGCTTCACCCTAAAGCCCTAACTATTAGGTTCACAACCATACTCTCAAGGTTTCTTTCTTAATCTCTTCTTTATACCTAGATTTCAAGGTAATTCGATCACATCTCTCATTACTAGGTGATTCTAGTCTTAATTGATCATAAAGGTTAAATTCTTTGTTTACAAGTCAAGATCAATAATATACAATGGAGTCTAGTTCAATTCATGATTATATGATCCAAACATTAATCAATTACAACACATAACATTGAATTAGAAAGATCACATATGAACTTTCATCTTTGCCTCTAATGGCATAAACCCACAAAGATCACATTCATCAATTAAGATTTGGGTTTATCATAGAAATCACTAATCATCATAATATCATACAAAAATTCTAAATCAATCATAATTGGGTACTATCCCACCTTTTGGAATCATACTCAAATTCTACCCACACTTTGGAAGAAACCCTAGCTTAGATTAGGGTTTTCTTCTCAATTTGGGGGAAACTAGGGGGGGCACCATGGGTGGAAGAACCCATGGATGACTAAGCTTCACATACCTTTAATTAAAGCCCTAGCACAAGCTCTCAACAATGGACCTTGTTCTTGACCCAAGCTTCAGGCTCTATTTTCTTCTTCAGAGGGGGTTTTCTAGAGAGAGAAATATTCTATGGAGGGGATGAAGTTGGGTTTTCTTTGGATTCTAGGGAGAATGATTTAAATGAGGTAAAATTAGTTCTAATAATCTTATATAGTTGGTAGTAAAGGAATAGAATAATGTAGGGTCAACTTTGTTAAAGAACTAAGGACCTAAAATGTTTTAACTTAAAATTCTTCCCCTTGCCCACTTGAGCTCGCCCTTTGGACCCTTGGGCTCTACCTTTGGACCCTTGGACTCGCCCTTTGCACTAGGTAACTCGCCAAATGCACCCTTGGCTAGTCCAATATTCCAATGAGCTTGGAATTTGGGCAGTCCACTAGGCGATCTAGGGAACTAAAGGGCGATCTGCCAACTCCGTTGGCGAGCTGCGACTTAGCTCGCCCTTTGCTCCAGAATCTAGGAAAAATGGGACAACCCACTAGGTAATCCTAAGGCATAAGGGCGACTCACCCAACCTTTTGGGCGATCATGAAGTCCCATCTCCAAAAGGCCCCTCAAAGGACAAGGTTTCTTTCACTCCTTCTTGCTAGTATAGGTCCTTACTTGCACCCTAGACTTCTTCCTTTCTCAATTAAGGTCTAAAACAGCCTAGACATTAACTTAGAGGTACACTAACCCACACGATGAGGCTCTAGTTGAACCTATCATTTTGCGAGTCGCTACATTGTGTTGAGCTTTCTTTTATCTTGGAGAAGGTAGTTCCTCCTTAAACATGAGTAATGTTGAAATTTCGTGCATAATGGGTTTTTAGATGTAGTTCCTACTTCCTTGTAATGCATTGAGTATGTTTATCTTGGAGTTGATGTGTCCTCTTTGGTTTTAAACATTTTGATGAGTTGCATGCATGATGGGCTGCTAGTATTGAGTCTTTACTTCCGGAAGGTATTTAGAAATGTCATTCGAGGATGAATGTCCCCAAGGGGGAGATAATGTAACACCTCGAATATGGTAGACTAAACTACGGCTAAGTGACACGGATAGAGCCAAGGAAGAGGGCTAGGGCAGCCCACTCTTCCATAGACACTGCCCACCTTCCAACGAACATCACCACAACTTGTGGTGAGGAACACAGCTCGTTGTGTGACTCATCGTGGTGAGGCAGTAGCTACCCCAAGGCTTCCCAAAATAGCTTACTCCACACGAGAGCCTTGACGACTCGTGAAGGCTCCTACTGGCCATGGGAGTGCTTGTGGTCTTCCCTTAGTTTTTGGGGGTTAAGAGGGTGGCACCCTAGCTACTAGTCCAAAGACCACGGAGGGTACCACAACTCGTTGTAGGGACCACGGCTCATGGGACCTCACGAGTTCATGAGGGAGACCACTATAAGCTAGGAGCAATTGGGTCTTTCCGGAATTAAATAGATTAATACCATGTCATTTTTCCTAAACCTAGGACCCCAATATAAGTTATTTTAAAATTAAAACTCACCCATTCAAGTCATCATTTCTAAAACCTAAAAGAAGATCAAACATCTTCCTCTCGAAAATAATTCTCTCTCTAGAAACTTAAAGAAGAAGAAAGGTGTAACGACCCTAAAAACGAACTAGTGAAACTAGAGCCTCACATGTGAGTTTGGAGTTGAGAACTTGATGAAATGATGAGAAATGACCGTGACGTCCGGAAACTAGTCATTTGAACTAGTGAGTTGTAAGGTTCAACTTTAAATGGTCATATCTTTTAGC
>JAJONQ010042108.1:0-43640 GCA_036250385.1 Solanum microdontum
AGACTTAGACTATATTGAATATTGACTCTCAAATTATAGTATCTTCTTAGTGAGTAATTAGGGTGAACTCTTGGGATTGCTTGTTAACTTCTTGTGTTTGATTAATCAAAGTGTTACCCCTTTGTGATTCTTGGTTTCATTTGATTAGTCTTCCTTGGGTTGAATTTAGGTTGTTGAAGTCAATTGGGAGGTGCGGGTTTTAGTCCCTTGTTGCCCATAATTTCAATAACTTGAGTATTAATCCACATATCCTTTCTTTCTTTATTCCTTTCCTTTCTTGATCTTTATCACCTTCAAGTAAACCCAATTATCCACCTCAGACTCCAAGTTTCTTCCCCTAACATCAATAGAGGATTTCTGATGACTTAGCGTTGTTTTCAACCTTTTTTTGAATGATTTTCACTTTCTCCATAGCTTGATGATCTAATTTTGGTCATACCAATTGAGCTTCACAATTTCAAACCATCCAATAGGAGATCTACATCTTCTCCCATAAAGAGCCTCATAAGGAGCCATCTGGATGCTAGAGTGATAATTGTTGTTGTAAGCAAACTCAATGAGAGGTAAGTGATAATATCAATTACCCTTAAAATAGATCATAGATGCCCTCAACATATCCTTTAAAGTTTGAATTGTGCACTCTACATGACCATCAGTCTGAGAATGGAAAGCAGTACTCAAATTTACCTTCGAACCCAAACCTTTCTAGAAAGACTTCTAGAATTGTTTGGTGAATTGCGCACCTTTATCTGAAATAATGGATACTGGAACTCCATGAAGTTTGACTACTTTATGAATATATAATCTCGCATAATCTTCTACTGAATAGGTATTCTTTACCGGTAAAAGTTGGGTTGATTTAGTAATTCGATCTACAATCACCAAAATTGAATCATGTTGTCTGAGAGACCATAGTAAACCAGTAATGAAATCTATATTGATCATCTCTCACTTCCATTCTGGAAGATCTATGTTCTAATCCATATCACCAGGCCTCTGGTGCTCTACCTTGACGTAATGGCAATTTAGGCACTTAGCAATGAACTCTACAATACACCTTTTCATACTACTACACTAATAGATTTCTCTCAAGTCACGATACATTTTTGTGGAGCTAGGATGGATAGAGTATCTGGAGTTATAATATTTTTCCATGATCCTCTCTTGGAGTTGATCCACCTTTGGCATACATAATCTACCTTGATACATCAAAACAGTATCTCCCCCTTGTTCTAAAGCCATCACTTTCTACTTATAAAAAATTGTCTTCAACTCAAGAAAAATAGGGCCTTAGTCTTGTTTCTCTTACACTCCAGACACTAATGATTATTAAGTCCCATTCATCACCACTACTCCTCTTTCATTGGAATCCATTAACCGAACTCCTAATCGTGCAACAATATGCATGTCTTTGGCTAAATCTTTCTTACCTTCCTTAACATGGGAAGTACTTCCTCTACACAACCTGCTCAAGGCATCAACAACCACATTAGCCTTACCTAGGTGATAGAGGATACTCATGTCATAATCCTTGAGTAACTCCAACCACCTCCACTGCTTGAGATTATGCTCGTTCTGACTCAACACATACTTATGAGTCTTGTGATAGGTGAACACATCAATATGAACACCATAGAGGTAGTGACGCCATATTTTTAAAGCCAACACTACAATACTAACTCTGGATCATGGGTTGGGTAACTCTTCTCATGAATCTTAAGCTGTTTGGAGGCATAAGCTATAACTTTACCATTCTGAATTAGTACACAACCCAGTACAACTCTTGACACACCAAATTACACAATTAAGACTTGTGTACCCTCTGGTAGGGTCAACACTAGGGCAATAGTTTACTGCATTTTCAATTTCTAAATTTCTCACAAGCTTCAGAACATTGAAACTTTGTTGTCTTCTGAGTCAACTTTCTCAAAGGGGATGAAATAGATGATAACCCGTCGACAAAACTTCTATAATAACCAGCTAATCCCAAGAAACACCTAATATCAATTGGATATGTGGGTCTAGGCCAGTTCTGCACTGCCTCAATCTTCCAAGTGTTAACTCGAATACCACTACCAGATACAATATGGCCTAACAATTCCATGGACTCAAGACAAAAATCACACTTGGAAAATTTGACATACAACTCTCTATCTTTGAGAATTTGGAGAAGTACTATGAGATGACTATCATGATCCTCTTCATTTCTCGAATAAATCATAATGTCATCACTGAATATGATAACAAATATAGCAAGATAAGGATCACACATTTTGTTCATAAGGTCCATGAACGTTATATGAGCATTAGTCAAACTAGAGGACATGAAAATAAACTCATAATGACCATAGGTGGCATTGAATGTTGTATTTGGAATATCATTCTTTTTTACTGTCAACTTATGGTATCCCGATCTGAGGTCTATCTTAGAAAAGTAAGTGGCACCCTGAATTTGATCGAAAAAATTATCAATTCTCGGAAGGGGATACTTATACTTTATGGTAACCTTGTTTAAATGGTAGTAGTCAATACACATCCTAAGAGAACCATCTTTCTTCATCACAAAAAAGACCGGAACACCCCAAAGTGAGACACTTGATCTAATGAAACCTTTATGAGCAAGGTCTTTCAAATGCTCATTTAAATCTTTTAACTAAGTGGGAGCCATTCTATATGGAGGAATAGAAATAGGCCGAGTATCAGGAAGGATATCTATACCAAAGTCTATTTTTCTGTCAGGAGGGCCTCTAGGAAGATCATCTGGAAAGATCTCTGAAAACTCACTAACAACTAAAACTGACTGAAAAGGAGGTGTCTCAACACTAGAGTCATTAACTCAGACAAAGTGATAGATGCACACCTTGGAAACTACTTTTCTGGCCTTAAGGTACGAAATAAAACGACCCTTAGGCATTGCTGAACTACTCCTCGACTCTATAACTGGCTCATTAGGAAACTGGAACTTAACTACTCGAATTCTACAATCAACTGATGCATAACAAGCATGAAGCCAATCCATACCTAGAATAACATCAAAGTCTACCATATCTAACTCGATGAAGTCAACCGTGTCATCCTTGTGATTGACATAAATGATACAAACATGATAAACTATCTTAGCTAAAATGGACTCACTAACAGGTGTGGAACACTGAAGGGCTCAAGAAGTTGCTCAGGAAGAATATCAAAATTCATAGCAATATATTGAGTAACAAAAGATAGTCTCACATTTGGATCAAGCATTGCATATACATCAAAAGTAAAAACATTAATCATACCATTGACAACATTATATTAATTCTCTTGCTCTTGGAGACTAGTAGTAGCATGCATGGTTTGCTTCTCCGCCTGTCCATGAAGTAGCTCCTTTAGGTGTCTGTCAGAGCCGCTGAAGAATATTGGGCTCTATTGCCCCCATTACCATTACCTTGCCTGTTCTTAGGGCACTCTCTTATGAAGTGACCTATCTGGCCACACTTGAAACAACTAGTGGAGCCATCTCGACACGCTCCTTGGTGGTTCATACAACACTTAGCACATACAAAAGTCCAGTTGGCCCCTTGTGACACTCTACCTTGAGACTAAACAGGTCCAGCTCTGAAGTTCTTCAAATTATGATTCCTAACTCACCTCTGTTGGTGTAGGTGCACTAGCAGATGATGGAGTAGGTTCAGTTGGCTTTTGTTGAAAAGATGACCGGTTCACATTTCTCTTCTACTGCCCGGACTCATTCCATGTTATCTTAGCGTTTTAGAAACCGAACTCTACCCTATCTCTTAGTTTATCTTCCTCAACCGACTGCACATGGATCAAAAGCCTCACCATGTCCATGTCCCCTATCGACATTACAGTCTTACACTCTTTGCTTGGCAGACGAAACAACCTAAACACAAACAGACTCATCGTGCTTCTCATATCAGAAACTATCTTAGGAGCATAGCGGGACAATAGAGTGAACTTGAAGTTTTACATATGCTCACTTATTGATTCCTGCTTAAGAGTGAGGAATTCTCTTACCTTTGCCTTTCCCAAAAATGGCTCTTCGGACACAACCCCAACTCACAATTGGTGCCTCTACAACTCTACTTTTCTTCCATTGGTCGTACCAGACTCTAGCAATACCCTTAAGTTGGTATGCATCTATTTCTACACGCTTAGCATCTGTGATAATGCTCAACTACACTTCATCCAATTCTAAGAGTAGGTGGTCACAATAAAGTATAAACCTAACAAAGAGTTGGGGTTGATCCCAGATGGAGTAATATGATAGAGAATTCAATTACCAAGTTAAAGGAGTGTTCTAATCGATTGTAGGAGTAGACATTTCAAAATAATTAAAGTAATTAGGGGGATTAGAGTGAGAAATTAACAACTACAAAAATAGGGGATTAATCAAGTCGAGAGGGATCATTGGGGATGTGATCGATAAAATACTAATTTTCCTTTATGGATGATTATTATTTACTAAAAACCGTCCAATCTTAGTGGGTAGGGTAGGCTTTAGGTGTAACAACTATTTCTCAATAAACTATTATGAATCAAGCGATTTCTCTCAAAACTCGACAAGTCGAACAAATATGAAAAACGCAAAACCTCAATTATTCTAATCTCTCGAGCTAGACTGGTAGGATCAAATTCAGACCCACTTTCTCAAGATGAATCCATAATAAACCAATCACTACAGTCATCAATTGATAACTTTAATTCTAAAATATCTTTTTCAAGTAAGCCTAGAATACTAAACGAGAACTGCATTTGCAACTACAATTAATCAATTAAAACTCAATTATCAATTGAACCCACTTCAAATCAATAACTAAATAAGAAAATGGTAACACCGATAAGCTAATTGAAACAATTAATCACATTATCACACCCCAAGAATGGGATTTTACCCAAACATAATAAAAATCAAGAAAATTTTACAATCTATGTTCTCCGTCAGTTTGGTTAATAGATTGAAAGTCTTCACAATGCTCAAAATCAGTTCCAAATAAAAACCAACCCGAAATTCCTACTCAAAAAAGACAATAAACAATGTTCAGAGTGCTTTAGATAAAAAAAACCAAGAGCTAGAATGTGTGGGAACTCCTTTTCTCTTTTAAAAATTCCATTTATAAGTTCCCAAATTTTTGGCTATGGGAACTTTAAGCGGAATAAGTTCAGCATCACCAACCAGGTCGGCGAAGCATGAAATGTCACTTTCCATCGCCTTTTTTAATTGACTCTTCACCATTCACCTTTTGTGACTTTAGCCGATCAGGATCTCCATCATCGATCTAGTCGGCACTTCGCCGACACACCATTTCCCATCACCGAGATGGGTTCTTCCCAGGGCTGGCCTACTGTAACTTTTGGCAAGCTGAAGAACCACTCGCGGCTCGCCGAGCGTGCTTGGCAATCATCAGCCTTTATTGTCTTCAGATTTTTCAGCTTTATTGCTCCTTTTTGTCCAGTAATGTCCTTGCCTTGCTCTTTTTCCTTCATTACTGTAAATTAGCATTTAAACATCAGTTTAGAGCATAAATAGGCATTGAGGATTTTTAAAATATAGATATTAAGCCCTAAATGAGTCAAAATCACGGACTCATCAATCTTCAACATGCATCACCTCAAACACTTTCTGCAACTCCTCCACAAATTTCTTCGGATCCTCAGTGACACTTGAACTGGTGAAGTCTGGAGGATTCATCATTAAGAACTCACGTATCCTATATATATCAGTTACATCCTATCAAAGAACTCCTTGTTGACAAGCTTGATTGGCCACAACTTGGCTCAACATCCATTAGCATTCTGGAACTGAACATTAGTTACCTCTCCTTGGGTTGCATTTCTGGTGCATTGGGAACCACTTGATCCCAGGGGTCAACATTCCTCCTAGAAGGACAACCAAGAACAACTCTTTGAAGAGGCATGATCTGAAAGATATGCGCAAGCACGAATTAGAAGGAAACTTTTATAAAGTTAAACTCTATCGCACAAAAAGATTATGAAAAAAGACAAATATTTCTTAAATGTCGCACACTCGTAATTATAGATGTGGCACACTTCACATTCAACAATAGAAATCTTAAAAAAGGTCAACTTATAAAATATCATAAATAAAATATTTTACTCAGTATGCTCAAAAAAGCATAGGTGTTCAACTCACACTCTTTAAAACATTAACAAGGGAATGAGAAAAAGACTCATCGATTACTGTTGTCTATCTATGAAGCTTCTAATATATATGATGGAAGTCGGGACAAGACCCACAACATTAGACTATGACTGAAAGTAAATGTGGAACCCTCTGAAGAAAGCAGGTTCACCAAAGAACTCTGGATCTAAAAGTGGTATCAACAGAGCACCTGTTGTTGATCGTGGGTACTTGTATCTGCATCATGAAAGGTGCACGCCAAATGGCGTCAGTACATGGAATGTACGAGCATGCAAGGGGAACTCTAAAGTAGATACATAAGCTTTAACTGATAAAAAGGAAGAACATACTCACCTTATCTCAACTCATTTCAACTCAACTAAAGGATACTTAGAGATACTCAAACTCAGATATAGTCAACTTATTTCAATATAAAAGCATCAGTAAAGATGAATTATAAAGAAAGATTTTAAAATAACAGATAATAACTTAATGTATTTAAAATACATAATAACTCTTTTACTCTTATTTGGGAGATTCTCTAACCGACAACCATCACTATGAGCTATGTGATAATACATCGTTTCACCCACACTACCAGAACTATCCTATACCTTGTCAGAGTATAAAATATTCTCAACTAAGTGGATCCACTATGTTATGCTCAAAAACAAATAAGAAATCATCTAAAAAGTATGACCCTTTACCCATGTTGGCATACATTGTTTATGAGGACTTTAAGTTGTCTAAACTCATCCCCATATCGGTGCTTAATACTACTCCCAATAATATAGCTCATGCTCATATGTTTAAAAATAGTTCCTCATCCTCAAAATTTGAGATTATTACTCAAAAGGGTCTATTAAAAGAGATAGTGCTCAAAACTCCTCATGAACTTATTTTGGAAATCAAAGTTTCCTCTCATTGTAAATGTAAAAGTATTTTCTCTTGGGAATACTTTGTTCCCATATATTCATTTTGAAAATTGCAGCTCAACTCTTTTCATCCTCATACTCAATTACTCAAGTCTTTAAAGAAGTTTAAATGTTTTTTTCAAAAGACATCTCAAATGACTCAAAAGAACTTCCTCGAACTTTACTCTTTACTCTATCTTGATTTTGAATTATGAATTCTAGAGTTATGACTTGTATACGCATGATATCTCAAGGATTAATGAAGATTTTAAATGTGGATATTGAGTAGAGAACATAGGTATGACTCGAGTGAACACACGTGGAAAGAAACACGGAATAGTAGGGGACCTAGTGACCTTGGCACTAAGTGGCACAAGGCACAAGCCCCAAAACTACTAATCATTGTTTGGGGCGCACTGAGTGGCATGCCGCGTCATGCCCCAAATTACTAGGCAGAAGTTCTTGCGCTATGGTGGTCACTACCCCGATCCCCATCCCAGAATTTAGACGAATTTTCTTGCTTTAATTTCATTTCTAACTCCTCTAGAATTAAATCATTTCCCTCAAACTCTTTTAGATACTTAGACACAACATAATTGCAACGAAATCCACAATAAATTACTCAAGAAAAATACTCAAACATAAGATCTGTATCTCAAGAACTTAACGAAAACTCATATTAAAGATCGAAACAAAAACTTTAAGAAACTCATCATGAAACTCAGTACACTTAATCGTATGGATGAAATTCCTACAAGAAACTCATGCTTGGTGTGTGGGTGTTCAAACGCAACACTATGGAAATTTACATACCTCAAACGAATCAAATTATTTGTGGAAATCCTCAAAGCTTCATAAAAATCTTGATCTTTCTTCCTTTTCTCCTCTTGAACTCCTCTCCACAAAACCCTAAGCTCTTTGGATTAACTAAAACTAACTCCAATAAGTTTAGACCCCTAAAACGGTGATAGAATGTTTAAGGCTAATGGGGTAAGGAAAATACCAAAATACCCCTCCTTAATTCAGATGAATTTACTTAATCGGGCAGGCTGAAATCAAACGGGCATATCTCCCACATCCGAACTCAAAAATTAGCAAACTCAACAGTGTTTGAAATAGAATTTAAAGATTTTTCATTTGATACCTTATGGGCCACCTAACTCATCCTATACTAAAAGTTATGGTCGTTTGAATTTCACCTAAAACTCACAATTGAAGTCTAACTCGCACAAATTTCAAATTAACTCTTTCCAAGTTAGTTCTTTCTAAAATTAGCTCTTTCTAAGATTGAGATGTTAGGGTCAGGTTTTGCTCTTTCAGCTTCTACTCCACTTTTGTTCATTATTTTCTTTCCCAACATCAAAATACATGAAAAAAAACAATAATAAACGATAATTAGCCTCTTTATCTACTTTAGTGCCATAAAATCACAAGAAACAAGCCTCAAATGAGTGCAAATCCACCACTCATCAAACCCGCAACTTAAACATTGCTTGCCCTCAAGCAAAACAAAATCGAAAACACAAGCGACACTTAATTTAAACACAACACTCATCAATTTTAAACAACAATCAAGGTCATGGATTTGGTTGGTACTAATAATAAGCAAGAAAACAAGTGATAACCAATCCAAGCAATTCCTTCAAATTCAAACCAAACTTCAAAACTCAATGAGTTCCAAGAATGATCAAGTGGCAACAAGAATACTCAAGAAGTGACTCATACTTACTACTATTCTAACAAATTCCATTGACTCAATAGTTGGAATGTATTAACTCCACCAATCCATGATAACATTTATGCCCTCACAAGAAAATAAGTGTCCCAAAAATAACACAGAAGTATTCACAATACAAAGGACAACAATACAAACACTGTCAGTCAAAACAAATCATCTCATGCACAAAAATGCTACACCATAGGATTGCACATATTTTCACACAACATTGACTCAACTTCATTTGTTCGGAGATCTCAAAGGATTTTGTTAACCTTGTAATGTAGGCTTAGGGAGTGTTATGATCACGTTTCAACTCAATGCATATTTCAAATCATTTTCTTCTTTTTCATTTCTTCTATCCTAGATGCCCCAGATGCAACCATTTTCAAAAATTTGGAGGATTAAAGTCTCACATTTATTCCAAGTCTTTCTTTATTTTTCACAACTTTTTCTTTCTTCGAAACTTTTCCTCCATTCTGAACCTTTTTTTTTCTTCTTTTATTTATTATTTATTTATCAAGCCCTCATGTGATAAGAAATACATCTATAATCTTCCCATAAAACCAGGATTTTAGCCTCAACTTTCCAAATTCTTAAGTTCAGGGAGGGAAAGGATTCAAAAGAAGGTAACTTTTCAAAAGGGGTCAAGGCTTGTAATGTGGTTGCCGATAAAAAAGATAAGGCTCAAAGGGGACAACCAAGGATATATTCAGTGCAAAGGTGGGATTTTTAGGCTAAGTGGACTTCAAGCACAATCAAAGAAAGTGTAAGATCATTTCTTTAACGAAACTCAATCAAGACCAACATTTCAAGAATAACTGGGCAAGTTTTAGAACACTAGTGAACGCAAAGAGTTATTAAAAAAGTCTCACCACACATGGCATGAAGTATTCAAAATGGCTCAATTTCACTCCCTAATCAAGAATAAAAGAGTTGTTTTACACTTCCCACCTAGTAAATTGGAGTCACAAAAAGAGTCAACCCATTGTAACATAATCATTCATTATTAGTGAACTTTCGGTGAGGTGCTCATTTTAGAACTCACAAGACTTGAAATAAATCTAGTAGTACCAAACATGTTACAACCTCACATTAAAACTCCATAAAGCAACCACTACTCATCAAAATGACGATTTTCCCTTAAGAATGAAGTCACCCAATCTATCATTGAGCAAATTCAGCCTTTTCGTTGAGCATTAACAAGGGTTTCTAAACTCAGAAGCAACAGATACTCAAGCTTTCCCTGCTTCAAGGCATCAAGAGTGAAACACTATCATCACAGTTTATTACTACAAACATAAATAACAACAAATGCTAATATAATAAAAAAAACATAATAAAACAACCAATCCGCACAATAATTAAAAAAAAACCAAACAACAATCTAAAATATTAATAAAAAAAGGATAAAAACAACCGAAAGGGGAGCACCTCAACTAAAAATGATGATATGTCATGACAACACAACTATAATACTCAGAAAGATAATACGAAGGGCTCCCTAGGCTTTTTCAATCCTCTCCATCGGTCTCGATGGCCTCGCTATCCTCATCTCCACCATCATCGTTCCATGTAGTCGGATTATTGCTATCTTGTCTGGCCTAGAAGTCGGGAGTGGCTCTTTTTCCTTCAAATCCTTCCTAAGGCCTTTAACCCCTTTAAAAATCCGAGTGAATAACTTTTCTATACTCTTTTCTCACTTCTTTATTTTACTTTCTGAGATGCTTAAATCTCCATGTGACTTAGCCAAACCGTCACAGGGTTTTTTCAAATTTGCAAGATAAGCGTTTTGCGTTCTTTGATCAATTAAGTAGGCATCAACCTCACTTTGGGGGACATAGATCTTGGCCCTGAATACGACTCACCAAGCCCTTGAGGAAGCCTCGTCACTATGTCCTTCAAAACCCACAACTTGAGGTGTAGGAGTATCATCCTACACATGCACAGACTTACCGGAGTCGACGTTCCACTTCTTTTTTTTACCACTATGCCCTCACCACCTATTTAAAGTGGAAATAATTTTTTGAGATCCATAAATGTGTCACCCAAAAGAACCTCTACATCAGCCAGTTTTCAAAGCTCTGTGATTAGAGATAGAACAATAAAGCACATATTTCCTATAACACTCCAGAAAATGGCAGTTTAAACTAGAGCCTAAACGTAAAGGTTAAAAATCATAAAATGACTCCATGTATGTTAGAAGAACATTTAAGGTTCAAAGGAAGGATTTAAGGGTCAAGGCTAAGGGGCAAGTGTCAAGCCAAAGGCCAAGGCTACCCCTAGCTTGGAGTGCACTGCCCCACCTTCACGAGTGGGACCACGTATCGTGGTCCACTCCAGAGCTCGTAAACCTTTCTTCGCCATGAAAACTTGGCTACCAAAATTCCTAGCCACGGCCTCAACTTCATGGAAGACACCACGACTGGTGGATCCCTTCGTGAAGATGACTTGGGCATTGTCTATTGGAGGCACGAAGTAGCCTAGCTACTGCCTCACCCTTCAGGAGTGTGACCACGGATCGTGGTCATCACCATGACTCGTGAAGGGGTCTCGTGAAGATGCCTTAGGTGAAGGAGCCTTGCGCTCCAAAAACATGGCTATTGCCTCACCTTCACGAGCAGGACCACGGGTCGTGGTCCTCAACACGGCTCGTAAAGGTGGCTGCTGACACCTCGGTGTGGTCATTAAATGAGGACTAGTTGAGTCATTTCCTATTTTAGTCCAGCTAAAGTGAGGTCATTTTTGGTATTTTAAGGGCTACTGTATAAGTTGTGTGAAGTCCAAATTTACCCAAAAACAAGTCATTATACTCAAACACCCAAATCAAACCCAAAACTCTCTTCCTCTCAATATTTCTCTCTCTAGAACTCAAGGAAGAAGAAAGGAGAAATTGGAGCTAGGATTTGTCGATTTCAAGGGTTCTTCCTCAAATTTCTTCGAGGTTCTTGGTCAAGGTATGGTTGCTTTTCATCTATGGGTAGTCTTCACCCATAGAGCCCCTTGAAAACTTGGTTTTCAATATTCCAAATTCCCTCGAAACATAGGGTTTCAATCTATGTCATGGTTCTTCTTCCAAAACGTCTTCAATTGTTGAATTATGGTTGATTATGGTGAATTATGATTAGATTGATGGATTATTATGGATTAAAGATAAAATCTCCCCTTGGACCTATGATTCCCCAATATTCCTAATTTATGAACTGATGATGTGGGTTGATTGTTATTAGAAGTATGTTAATTGATTATGTTTATGTTAATTGAGTTATTGAATCTTGAAATTCCCGTTACCCTTTGTAGTAATTGTGGTATTGTTGAAAGATTATTCTCCCCTACCCTTACACATGCTTATGTATGAATTTTCTAGGTTGTGGTGTTGAATGAAAGGCTATTCTCATGAACACATACATGTTGATGATTCTAAGGTTGAAATGACATTCTCACCTAATGAATCTATGAGCTGTTATGTTGTTATGTTGGTATGAGTCCCTAGTGCATTCTTTCACGAACATGAACTTAAGTAAAACCTTAATATGCCTTTTAAGGGGAACTATGTTTAGCACCGTGAGGATATGAAAATGAGATGGAAGCTTTTACATTAGAAAGTTTGGCTTCCCAATGTAAGTTATCTCATGATATGGAAACCTTTTACGTTAGAAAGTTTTAGTTTCTAGTAGCAATCCCCTTGTCCCATAACTATATGCCCACATAGGTCTTTAGCTAGTGGATCCACCTAAAAGATAATATGTTCATTCTACCGTAGGCAAGTAGGACACCTCTTTTCGGTGTGAGGGTAAGACAACAGATTCCATGTAGCACACATGGTCTTTGCTGGTTAAGGTTATATTTCCCAAAATGATAAGAATATGAATTATGATAAGGATATGAACATGGACTATAACTATGAGTTGTTAAGAGGTACTACTTAGTATGAGTGGGGGTATGTGACTCCATTTATGTATTGCACAAGTAGGCCTTAAGAGTGGTTGTAGTGAGGTTCTCTTATATTATGAAGACTTATGAATTATATATGCATGATATGTATGATTGTTGAGATTGACCTTACTTGCTACAAGTTATGAATATGAATTCTTCCTTGTATATGAGCATTGGCGATGGATGAGGTTAAGGTATGATATGCATGATGTTGCTGCTCTAAAAGTGGTACTTAACATTGGGTAAGAATATGGGATCTTGCCTATGCATTTCACAAGTATAGCTTAGGGTTGCTTATGATATGGTTTGATTTATGTTCCATTATAAATATGCATAATGGCTTTTAAACCTAACAAAGGCATGGTTTCAACTAAATGTCCCTTTTGACCATGTTTTAAGGATTTTATGCATGGCTTCCATAGTTAGTACTTTTGTGCTAACCCATATTTCAACATTTTCTTATAATTGTAGGTTCTGGTCATTGAGGTATACTTCTCCTTTCAAATGAAGCTTGGGTTGACAATTCCCTAAGCTTGGTGAGTCCTCAGAGTTCGAGGACAAGACATTATTCATTTCTAGTTTCTATTGTACTTTCTATTTTTGAGACTTTATTGTAAAGGGCTGTGACCCTCATTGAATTCTCTATTATACTAGATTGTTATTGAGACAAGGTCTAGGCTATTATGTTCGTTATGAAATATAAATAGACTCCGATTGTAAAAGTTTTAAATTCCACATAATTTTTATGACTTTATGTTTATGATTATGTTAAGGGCTTGTATGAGACCCCTTCGGGGTCAACTACACCGTGTTGCTCCTAAGGGGTACCCGAGTCATGACAAACTTGGTAATCAGAGTAGAAGGTTTAGAATGATTCTAGGATGATGTCTCATGAACCACGTCTAGTAGAGTCTTGTTCATGAGTGTGAAGCGTGCCACACTTATGAATGAGAGTCTTTAAGATTCTTAGGAAATCTCACTTCTTTAATTACTCATTAGTCGTACCTTACAGTTTTAACTCTATGAAGTCCTTTTTCCTAAACCTTCTCTTGCATCTATAGGATATGAATTCAAGAAGGGTGACCACAAGAAGGATGGAAGAGGAGAATGTGAATGAGGGAGTTCCTCCCCAAGAATACCAAGGTCCTCAAGATGCTCAAGTATTGACCCAAGCCGTGACGGCTCAAGTCAATAGGGATGCTAGAACTCATGTGAACATCAATTTAAGTACAACCGCTTCAAGGATAAGGGATTTCACAAGAATGAATCCCCCTATGTTCTTTAGGTCCAAAGTTGAGGAAGTCCCATAAGGGTTTATTGAAAAGATCATTAAGGTGCTTGATGATATGGGAGTGTCTCCACAAGAGAAGACGGAACTAGCCACTTACTAATTGAAGGATGTGGTTCAAGTATGGTATAGGAAATCGAAAGGTGAGAGACCCGTAGGAGTGGACCCGGTAGATTGGGAATTGTTCAAGTCAGTCTTCCTTGATAGGTTCTTCCCCCTAGATTTAGGGAACAAAAGATGCAAGAATTCATTAACCTTCGCCACGGAAGTATGAGTGTGAAGGAATATGGTCTTAAGTTCACCCAGTTGTGTAAATATGCTCCAACCTTGGTGGCGGACCCTAGGGCCAAGATGAATGAATTTGTTATGGGTATATCTGACTTGGTAGTCAATGAATGTCGTTTGACAATGTTCATCCCAAGTATGAATATTTCACGTCTTATGGTTCATGCCGAACAAATTGAGTAACAAAAGCTCAAGCAAGTGAATAAGGAAGTGAAGAAGGCAAGGACCGATGATGGGAATTCTTCCAAGGGTAAATTTGAGAGTCAAAGTAGACTAAGGTTCAATAGAATGTTTTCCAACCAAGGATCCTCTAGTGCTCCAAGGGTCAACAAAGATAGGGTGTCTAACCCTAAATCCCAAGGAGGTAATAGAGGTGGTTCTTATGTTGATAAGCCTAATTGTGCAAAATGTGGTAAGAAGCATGGGGGGAAGTGCCCAGTTGGCATGGATGGTTGCTATAATTTTGGAAAGAGAGGACATGTAATGAGAGATTGTCCCATGTTAAAGGTTCGATGGAGAGAGGGAAAGAAAGTCCCTCCTAGTGATTCCAATTCTGATGCTCCCAAGAAGAATTGCTTCTATGCTCTCTAATCCCGATGTGACCAAGAGAGTTCCCCGGACATGGTAACAGGTATGTTGCAAGTCTTTTCCATTGTTGTTTATGCATTGTTAGACCCCGGTGCCACTTTATCATTTGTTACACCTTTTGTGGCTATGAAATTTGAAATACTCCCTAATGTATTAGAAGAACCTTTTTTGGTGTCTACCCTGGTTGGTGACTCGGTAGTGGCAAAAAGACTCTATAGGAGCTGTCCTATTTCTTTGTCCCATAAAGTTACCTTGCTGGACTTGGTAGAGTTAGATATGCTTGATTTTGATGTAATTTTGGGTATGGATTGGCTGCATGCATGTTATGCCTCTATTGATTGTAGGACTCGGGTAGTTAAGTTTCAATTTCCAAATGAGTCTACTTTAGAGTGGAAGGGGGAAACTCTATCCCTAGAGGTCAATTTGTTTATTGTCTCAAAGATAGTAAAATGATCTCCAAGGGGTGCAGTTATCATATTGTTAGGATTATGGATGTTGAGTCCGAGACTCCTTCTTTAGAGTCGGTCCCCGTGGTGAGTAAATTTCTAGAAGTCTTTCCCGATGACTTGCCCGGCATTCCTCCCATACAGGAAATAGATTTTGGCATTGATTTATTGCCGGATACACAACCTATATCCATTCCTCCATATAGAATGGCTCCGGCCGAATTGAAAGAGTTGAAGGAGCAACTTAATGATTTGTTAGACAAAGGTTTTATTCAACCAAGTATCTCGACATGGGGTGCTCCTGTATTGTTCATGAGGAAGAAGGATGGGTCCCTTATTATGTGTATTGACTACCACCAATTGAACAAGGTTACTATAAAAAATAAGTGTTGCCTTCCTAGAATTGCCGATTTATTTGACCAACTCCAAGGGGCGAGTCACTTTTCAAAAATTGATCTACGTTCGGGTTATCACCAACTAAGGGTGAGAGGAGTTGACATTCCCAAGATGGACTTCCGAACAAGATATGGTCACTATGAATTCTTAGTAATATATTTTTGTTTAACCAACGCCCCAGCGACATTCATGGACCTAATGAATAGGGTGTGTTGAGCAAGGGTATTGAGGTTGATCCTAAGAAGACAGATGTGGTCAAAGGTTGTCCTATACCTCTAACTCCTACCGATATTACAATTTTTTTGGGTTTGGCCGGTTATTATAGGAGGTTTGTTGAGGGTTTTTCCTCCATTGCTTCTGCATTGACAGCTTTAACTCAAAAGAAAGCTATGTTTGTGTGGTCGGATGCTTGTGACAAAAGCATCCAAGAATTGAAAGATAGACTTACTTCCATTCCGGTGTTGACCTTAATGGAGGGTATCGATGGCTTTGTTGTGTATTGTGACGCCTCTCTAGTGGGTTTGGGATGTGTGCTCATGCTACATGGTAAGGTGATTGCCTATGCTTCAAGGCAACTTAAGATTCATGAGAAGAATCATCTGACCCATGAACTTGAATTAGCGGTGGTAGTATTTGCTTTGAAAATATGGAGACATTACTTATATGGGATCCATGTAGATGCGTTCACCGATCACAAGAGTCTTCAATATGTGTTTACCCAAAAGGACTTGAATCTCCAACAAAGAAGGTGGTTAGAGCTTTTAAAGGATTATGAGATGAATGTCCTTTACCACCCCAACAAAGCTAATGTAGTTGAGGATGCCCTAAGTCGATTGTCCATGGGTAGTATGGCTCATGTAGAAGATGAGAAAAAGGAGTTAGTTCGAGATGTACATAGCTTGGCTCGGTTATTTGTCCAATTAGTGGTTTCCTCCAAGGGTGGTGTCATGGTCCATAACGGTTCTGAATGATCCTTTGTAATGGACGTGAAGTCCAAACAAGACCTTGATCCCTTATTAATGGAATTGAAAGAATCGGTACTCAACAAGTTCATTGAGGCTTTCTCCCAAGGGGGAGATGGGGTGCTTAGGTTCCAAGGTCGATTATGTGTTCCAGATTTTGATGGCTTGAGAGAGAAAATCTTAGAAGAGTCTCATGGTTCGCGGTATTCTATTCATCCAGGAGCCACCAAGATGTACTGTGACCTACAGGAAGTCTATTGGTTAAATGGTATGAAGAAGGATTTAGCGGGTTTTGTGCCCAAATGTCTGAATTGTCAACAAGTTAAGGCCGAACATCAAAGGCCGGGAGGCTTGTCCCAAAATGTACGTAATCCCACTTGAAAGTGGGAGGATGTGAATATGGATTTTATTGAGGGTTTGCCTCGTACTCGAAGGAAACATGATTCTATTTGGGTATTTATTGATAGAACGACAAAATCCTCCCACATTATTCCCGTCAAGGCTTCATTTTCGGTGGAATACTATGCCAAATTGTATGTTAAGGAGATAGTGAAGTTGCATGGGGTTCCTTTATCTTTTATTTCGGATCGGAATACTCAATTTAGTTCACACTTTTTGAAGGCATTCCAAAAAGAGCTCGGTACCAATGTTAAGCTTAGTACCGCTTTTCATCCTCAAACAGATGGTCAAGCGGAACATACCATTCAAACCTTAGAAGACATGTTGAGGGCGTGTGTTATAGACTTCAAGGGTAATTGGGATGGCCATCTTCCATTGATAGAGTTTGCCTACAACAATAATTACCACTCAAGTATTGCCATGGTTCCGTTTGAAGCATTATATGGTAGGAGGTGTAGATCTCCGATTGGTTTGTTTGAAGTAGGTGAAGTTGCTCTAGTGGGTCCCGAACTAGATTATGAGGCCATTGAAAAAGTTCTACTCATTAGAGAGAGGTTGAAGACGACCCAAAATTGGCAAAAGTCTTATGCCGATGTTAGAAGGAGGGATCTAGAATTCGATGTTAGTGACTGGGTCTACTTAAAAATCTCAGCCATGAAGGGCGTGATGAGGTTTAGTAAAAAGGGGAAGCTTAGTCCCCGATATGTGGGCCTATATCAAACCTTGCAATGTATTGGAAAAGTTTCCTTTGAATTAGACTTGCCAAATGAGTCAGCTCCGGTTCACCTCGTATCTCATGTTTCCTTGCTTAAGAAGTGTATTGGTGATCCGGTATCCATCATTCCTTTAGAGGGTTTGGGAGTTGATGAAAGTCATTCTTATAAAGAGATTCTGGTAGAGATTTGGCACCGGTAAGTTGAGAGGTTGAGAAACAAGGAAGTAGCTTCTGTAAAGGTGTTGTGGAGGAATAATTTAGTTGAGGGTGCTACATGGGAGGCCGAGGCCGATATCAAGTCCCGGTATCCTCATCGTTTTCCTTCTACTCCTATCCAAGCTTGAGGTAAGTAGTTCTCTTATGTTTGGTGTTTTACGAGTCATGTGTGTTGTATATGTTTACCCATGATTTCCTTATGATATGCATGTTCTTGATGAAATTCATGTTTAGTATAAATTCAATTTGAATGATTTATATGTTTCTCGTGTTGATTTGCATTTTTGTATGATGAGTGCATATTTGACTTCATGAGAGGATTTGATGAACATGCTTAGTTGTGCTTTTGATGAAATGGCATATTGGCTCCAAAATGTTGTGTTGAGCTTGCTTTGAGATGGATCAGGTAGTTCCTCCTATGATTATGTGAAATGATGAATTTTCTGCATAATGGGTTGTGGATGTAGTTCCTATCTCCTTGTATTGCATTGAGTATGTTATGATATGGAGTTGATGTTTCCTCCTTTGATAGTGCACTGTTTAGATGTTCCATGAATAATGGGTTGCTAGTCTTGAGTCTTTATTTTCGTAAGGTGTCTCAAGCGTCATTCGAGGATGAGTGTTCCCAAGGGGGAGATAATGTAACACTCCAGAAAATGGTAGGTTAAACTAGAGCCTAAACGTAAACGTTAAAAATCACAAAATGACTACATGTATGTTAGAAGACCATTTAGGGTAGAAAAGAGGGCATTAAGGGTCAAGGCCAAGGGGCAAGTGCCAAGGCAAAAAGGCCAAGCCAAAGCTAAAGGCAAAGGATGCCCTTATCTTGGAGTGCACTTCCCCACATTCACTAGTGGGACCACGGATTGTGGTCCCTTCCACAGCTTGTGAAGGGGCTCGTGACCTTTCTTGGCCATGGAAATTTGGCTACCAAAAGTCCTAGCCAGTGCCTTAACCTGATGGAAGGGACCACGGTTCGTGGGGCCCTTCGTGAAGATTACTTGGGAATGGTTGCTTGGTGGCACAAAGTAGTCTAGCTACTCCCTCACCCTTCAGGAGTGTGACCACGGATTGTGGTCATCACCAGGACTCGTGAAGGGGTCTCGTGAAGATGCCTTAGGCGAAGGAGCCTTGCGCTCTAAAAACACGGCTACTGCCTCACCTTCACGAGCAGGACCACGGGTCGTGGTCCTCTACACGGCTCGTGAAGGTGGCTGCTGATACCTCGGTGTGGTCATTAAATGAGGGCTAGTTAAGTCATTTCCTATTTTAGTCCAGCTAAAGTGAGGTCATTTTTGGTATTTTAAGGGCTACTGTATAAGTTGTGTGAAGTCCAAATTCACCCAAGAACAAGTCATTATACTCAAACACCCAAATCAAACCCAAAACTCTCTTCTTCTCAATATTTCTCTCTCTATAACTCAAGGAAGAAGAAAGGAGAAATTGGAGCTAGTATTTGTGGATTTCAAGGGTTCTTCCTCAAATTTCTTCAAGGTTCTTGGTCAAGGTATGGTTGCTTTTCATCTATGGGTAGTCTTCATCCATAGAGCCCCTTGAAAACTTGGTTTTCAAGATTCCAAATTCCCCCAAAACATAGGGTTTCAATCTATGTCATGGTTCTTTTTCCAAAACGTCTTCAATTGTTGAATTATGGTTTATTATGGTTGATTATGATTAGATTGATGGATTATTGTGGATTAAAGATAAAATCTCCCTTGGACTTATGATTCCCCGATATTCCTAATTTATGAATTGATGATGTGGGTTGATTCTTATGAGAAGTATGTTAATTGATTATGTTTATGTTAATTGAGTTATTGAATCCTGAAATTCCCCTTACCCTATGTAGTAATTGTGGATGGTTTGGTTGAGTTGATTCATGGCCTTGAAGGGCAAATTATGTGGGTTTGTATATGTTGATGAAAAATAATATATGTGATTATGATTCACTTAGATAGTGAATATCCTATGACTATTGTGTAATTGTGGTATTGTTGCAAGATTATTCTTACATACCCTTACACATGCTTATATATGAATTGTCAAGGACTATGATAATGTTGTGGTGTTGAATGAAAGGCTATTCTCATGAACATACTATGAATATGATGTGAAAGGCTTACTCACATGTTGATGATTCTAAGGTTGAAAGGACATTCTAACTTAATGAATCTATGAGCTATTATGATGTTATATTGGTTTGAGTGCCTAGTGCATTCTTTCATGTACATGAACTTAAGTAAAGACTTAATATGACTTTTAAAAGAAATTATTCTTAGAACTGAGTAGATATGAAAATGAGATCGAAGTCTTTACGTTAGAAAGTCCGACTCCCCAATGTAAGTTATCTCATTAGATGGAAGCCTTTTACGTTAGAAAGTTTGGGTTTCTAGTAGCAATCTCCTTATCCCATAACTATGTGCCCACATAGGTCTTTAGCTAGTGGATCCACGTAGAAGCTAATATGTTAGTTCTACCTTAGGGAAGTTGGACACCTCTTTTCAGTGTGGCGGTAAGACACTGGATTCCATGTTGCTCAAATGGTCTATGTCGGTTAAGGCTATATTTCCCTGTATGATAAGAATATGAATTATGATAAGAATATGAACATGGACTATAACTATGACTTCTTAAGAGGTACTACTTAGTATTAGTGGGGGTATGGGACTCCATTAATTCATTTCACAAGTAGGCTTTAAGAGTGGTTGTAGTGAGGTTCTCTTATGTTATGAAGACTTATGAATTATGTATGCATGATATGTATGATTGTTGAGATTGACCTTACTCGCTACAAGTGACGAATATGAATACTTACTTGTTTATGAGAATTGGCTATGGATGAGGTTAAGGCATGATATGCATGATGTTGGTAATCTAAAAGTGGTACTTAGCATTTGGTAGGATTATGGGATCTTGCCTATGCATTGCACAAGTATAGCTTAGGGTTGTTTATGATATGGTTTGACTTATGTCCCGTCATAATTGTGCATAATGGCTTTTAAACTTAACTAAGGCATGGTTTCAACTAAATGTCCCTTTTAAGCATATTTTAAGGATTTTATACATGGCTTCCATACTTAGTACCTTTGTACTAACCCATATTTCTACATTTTCTTATAAGTTTAGGTTCCGGTCATTGAGGTATACTTCCCCTTTCAAGTGAAGCTTGGGTTGACTATTCCCTATGCTTGGTGAGTCCTCATGCTTTGAGGACAATGCATTATTCACTTCTAGTTTCTATTATACTTTTTATTTTTGAGACTTCATTGTAAAAGGTTGTGACCCTCATTGAATTCTCTATTGTACTAGATGTTGATTGACACAAGGTCTAGACTCTTATGTACGTTATGAAATACAAAAAGACTACTATTGTAAAAGTTTTAAATTATGCATCATTTTTATGACTTTATGTTTATGATTATGTTAAGGGCTTGTATGAGACCCCTTTGGGGTCAAGTACCCCGTGTTTCTCCTAGGGGGCAATCCCAGTTCGTGACACTTGCATGCATTTTGATATCCCGGAACTGATTCACAATAAAATGGCCTATATTAATTCAATAAGTACTCAAGCCACTATTTTTGCTTGCAACACCAAAATGTTCCTAATGTTCCAACTTGGGGAAATATGTCTACATACAATTGACATCCACGTCCATGCCTTTGTAGTCAAGTGTGAGCATAAAATCTTGATCTTGATGTCATATCAGTCTCTATGAGTTTGGCATAAAACTCCCTCACCGATTACTTATTTGCCTTAGGAGGTTCAGTTGCAAAACTGTCACGACCCAGACCATCATGATTGGCACCCAGACTAACCCTCCAGTGGGAGAACCACTACCAGAACCCAAACCAAGCAACTAAACCAAAAACTAAGAATTTAAGTTACGAAAGCAAGTATAATAGCTAAAACTGAAGTTCCCATAAACTTCCAAAAGATCTAACTGCTAAGCAATACGGAAAATACGCCTAGAACCTAAAAGTCAATGTACCAAAACTCTAACAATGAACCAAAAGTCTAAACAATAAGGGTCACAACCCAACTAATGAACTAATAACTAACTAGAAAAGTCTAAGTCTGAAATGTGGACACAGACGAAAGGAGAACTCATGGCAGTCTAGAAGAACTGGCTCATCCTTGAATTCGAACGGCGATCACTGATCTTCTTAGCGAGGTCTGTCAATAGCCGCTTGAAGATGCCCCAAACTCAACAAACAAAGAGCAAGTGCAATATCAGTACACAACTATAGTGTACTGGTAATGTCACGCGGCTATCCCACTAAGTGCAATACACATAAGGCATTACAACAATATAATCACACAGATATATCGAGCATATACAATATTATCAACGTTTACGAACAAGGTACAATTTCACATTTCTCAAGATACACAATTTGTAGCGACCCTTTCGGAAGGATACTACCACTTAAATAAGAAATCTAATTAAATACTTGCGACATTTAAAAGAGGTTAACTATGGCCATATTGATTTTAATCTAGAGAGATTAGGTTCATAATGAATAATTTAGTTAAGGATATACATCTTGCCCATTTAAACATTTATTTGATGTTAAACCTAACATGGTGCGGAATTTAACTTATGACGGAAAAACCCTCCTAGAATAATTTAAGCAAATAACTGACGAGCTTTTCATGCATATATTATCCTCACACTTACGGATGACATAACAATAATATTACCAACTTCCGAGTACCGAAATCAGCCAGTTCATGCTTCACACAAGCATTCAAAAACTAATAGTAAATTTCGTATATTACAAGACTTGGGTTTGCATAGCCCAAAAGAACAAAACATATAGACATACTTATATTACTACCCATGGTGACATGATCAAATTAGTCCTCAAAATTTCATGTAAATATACAATATATAAATCATGTACAAGTCCCAAGGTTTATACAAAATATTGATGCCTATATGCAATTGTGATCTTCCTTAAGGCTCTCAAAATCTCCATCTCCAATGGCCAGATTCACGGATCCTCTCGAACATTCCCTACGATAGAAACAACTATCGCAAAGCATTTAGCTTAGTGGTGCAAAAACTATAGGTTCGGAGCCCTCAGATTCACCAAGTTACCTGTCTCAAGTCATGAGCAGCATAATTGAACATAATAAATAAATCAAGTAAACAATATATAAAGATTATCAAGTTCGATATTTAAAGATCAAAATGTCAAGAATGCTCATAGCATAGTTTTCCAAGATATTCAACAACAAGGCTAGCCCAATATATACATCATGTCGTCGCGCCAAGCACAAACATGTATCAAGAAGGGACGATGCCCTGTATCAAGAAGGGTCAAAACCCAATAATCAATAGAACCAAGAACTATATTAAAATTGGCGTTCTAGTTCGTACTTAAAACGGACAGCTTCCATTCTTAAGACGGACTAAAAATCCAGAGTCAACATGACAAATGATCTGAATGAAGAGGCATGTCAATAGTGACAAAGTCACAGCCACAAGAAGGACAAGTTCCCAACAAGAGTGTCAAGTGATCAAACAATCCATACAAATGGGTGAGTTACACAAGAGTCTTCAACGTCTTAAAGGATACCAACACAACAATGCAAAGTGACAAGAGGTAACCAAGGTGCCAAGATCGACTTTCAGATATACTAGTAGTTAAAAGAGTGCAAGTACAAGTTTATACACAAACCTCAGTGCTTAGCTTAGAAACAGTTCAACACAACTTCAAGAGCTCAAACCGTAGACCTACCAACGTATCAAGGTCCTCAACTTGTTCACGAGTATATACAACCTTAAAATTAAATAAAATAACTTATTTAATCTCTAGTAGCTCAATAATGTTAATGCAAAATAGGATTATCATCACAAGTAAGCTTAGCCTGTACAAATACGACTATGCTCCCAAAACAGCAATTCTGGCCAGCCTAGTGCCTCATGTCGCAACTTAGATTTGAAAAGGAAAACAGAAACACTGGATTGTATATCCTTCATGAAAGATGTAGGTACATCTCTTAAGGTTGCAAACAATCAAGAATCACCAGAAAATATATTTTGTACAAAAAGATATCATCGATACACTAACAGTTGTTCATACATGATTTCTAAATTCGAAATCTGGACAGAACTTGTCCTATGTTGTGTCCCATATTTCGAATCCATAACAGCTAAATTAGAGTTTTACATAAACATAAGAGTTATAGGTATACAAATTATCTTTCCAAAACATATTTACTGACTGAACAATGAGTTCTAGAGAATAAGATATTCCAAAAGTACTAACCACTACTTAGCTCAAAAATAGATTTCGACTACTCACCAAAGAGAAGGGTGTATCTCGAATTCCAGCCAAAAGGACGAAGTTTTTTCTCTTGTGATTTTGAGAGTAACATTGTTAGAGAGAGTTCACCAGGTTTCTTAGAGCTAAGGAACACGAATTTCACTATAGAGGAGGTGTAAACATATAGTCTCAAGAGTGATGTTTATCACATGCACAACTGCCTCCAAAAGGTGACTGCCCAAAAAAAGGTTAGTTGACCAAAATGTACATATATACCTATATGTATAACCCTCACCTCCCTTTCAAGTTATACATAATTCTAAATAGAATATTACGCAAATACCCCAATACAATACCTTAAATTACGATCACAATTTATGTTAAGCAAGTTTGCAAATATCATAACATTTCAAGTTCCCAGAATGAGAGTAAAACATATAGTATTGATTAAGCAATGGTGTATCGACAAGCGACTCTTGGTTAGCATTTCGGGGTGTTACAAAAGAATTGACATTCTTTGAAGTAAACCTGCAGGCCTTTGATGTTCATACTTCACTTGCTAACAATTTTGACACTTAGCCACAAACTCCGCTATGTTCTTATTCATGCCTGGTCACCAATAAATTCTCTTCCAATCGTGGTACATCTTGGTCACATCCGAATGAAAAGAAAATCGCGAACCATGAGATTCTATCAACAACTTTTGAATTAAATCATCAATTCGAGGAACACAAATCCTCCCCTTAAAACTAAGCACACAAAGAGTGGTCTTTTGTGCCTTACAAATCGCAGTCTTTTTCTTAAATTCATTCAAATTTTCATCCTCAACTTGCTTGGCGTTGATCTCTTCAATTAATGTGGCCCTTACTTCAATACATGATAACACCCCACCTCCTTCTGAGATGCCCAACTGCATGAACTTAGACTCGAAGGTCTTAATTTACTTTGCGAAAGGTCGCTTGGTTGCACTTAAGCAAGCTAAACTAACAATACTCACTGCTTTTTGACTCAAAGCGCATGCCACAATAGTAGCCTTGCCCGGATGGTATTGAATGGTGACATAATAATCTTTAAGTAACTCCATCCACCTTCGTTGTCTCAAATTCAGATATTTTTGAGCGAATACATGCTGCAAACAACGATGATCGGTAAACACTTCACACTTAACACCATAAAGATAATGTCGCAAGATCTTAAGAGTAAATACTACCGCTGCCAACTCCAAATCATTTGTTGTATAATTCCTCTCATGCACCTTTAATTGATGCGATACATAAGCTATAACATTCTTATACTGCATCAACACAACACCCAAACCAGAATGTGAAGCATCATAATAAACAATAAAATCCTTACCTTCCACCGGTAATGCTAGGATAGGTGTGGTGGTCAAGAGAGTCTTGAGATTTTGAAACATCTCATCACACTTTTCAGTCCATTCAAATAGTACCTACTTTTTGGTCAAATTTGTCAAGTGAGTGGTAATGCAAGCAAAATTCTTAACAAACCGTCGATAGTAGCTAGCGAGCCCCACAAAACTCCTAACTTTCGTCACAGAGCTATGCCGAACCCAATTCTTAACCACTTCAATATTTTGGGGATCTACCATCACCCCGTCTTTTGAAACTATGTGCCCCAATAATACTACCAACGTCAACCAAAATTCACACTTAGAAAATTTAGCATACAACATTTATGTCCCAAGAACAACCAGAACAATACGAAGATGGTCGGCATGCTCTTCCTCACTTTTTGAATAGACCTAAATATAATCAATAAAGACTATAAGAAATGAATCAAGGAATGGTTTGAACACCCCATTCATCAAACTCATGAAAGTTGCAGGTGCATTGGTCAAACCAAAAGACATAAGCAAAAACTCATATTGTCCATAGCGAGTTCTAAACGTCGTCTTGGGCACATTCTCAGGCCTAATAATCAATTGATGGTAACCAGATCTTAGATCAATCTTAGAGAAAATGGATGCATCTAGCAATTGGTCAAAAAGATCATCTATTCGAGGTAAGGGATACTTATTTCAAATAGTGACACTATTGAATTGTCGGTAAAATATACGCATTCTCATACTACCATCCTTTTTCTTAGCAAAAAAAATGAAGCACCCCATGGGGAAGCAATAGGACAAATAAATCCCTTATTAAGAAGCTCTTGGATTTGAGCCAAAAGCTCTCTTAATTCTGTTGCAGCCATGCAATATGGAGGAATAGAAATGGGATGAGTGCCAGGTTCTAAATCAATGCAGAAATATATATCCCTATCCGGAGGCATAACAGGTAAATCATTAGGAAACACTTCAAAAAATTTGATACCACAGGAATAGACTCAATAGATGGAGTGTCAACCTCAACATCTCTAATATAAGCCAAATATGCCAAACAACCCTGCCCCACCAGCTTTCTATCCCGAATGGAGGATATGATTTTAGCTTGTTTAGGCTTGTACACCCCTTCCCACTCTAACTTTTCCCTTCCTAGAATCGCTAGAGTTACAGACTTAGTATTACAATTAAGCACAGAATAATAGGGGGACAACTAATTCATGCCTAAGATTATGTCGAAGTCAGTCATATCCAAAATCACCAAATCAGTTTAAGTCTGAAAAACCATAAACAAAATAGGAAAAGAACAATAGACATTGGTGACTATGACAGACTTTCCAACTGGGGTAGAAACATGGATGGGGGCATCAAGTATATCACAAATTATAGCAAATTCTGAGGCAAATCTCACGGATACATATGAATAAGTAGAACCCAGATAAAATAACATATTAGCCATCCGATCAAAAAAAAGAATAGTACATCTGATCACCGTGTCAGACGCCTCAGCCTTATTTTTGCCGGAAAAGAATAACATTGAGCCCTATCATCTTGGTGAGCTTCTTTCCTGCCTGGCTGAACTGCACATATGCCTGCATTACCATTTTCTCTACCCTCACGACCTCGCTGATTACCTCATCGCCCACCTTGTGGATGTCCTCTACCATTATTACCATTCCCTGCGGGTACTACTGCTATAGATGGTTGCTGCGCGGAATCTAACACACGTGGGTGGGGACAATCTCTCCTCATATGCCAAGGTTCTCCATAATTTTAGCAAGTACGATAAAATGATGGTTTGTCTCCCTTCGAAGGTGTGACTTCCTGTATTTCCTGGATCAAATTATAAGATAGAGTTCCCGATTAATTACATGTAGAGGTGGGAATGTAAGATTGAATTGGCCTTGCTGCAAGTTTTGGCCTCCCTGATCCTCTGGAGTAAGAACCTTGAAAGGTACCCGAGTTCATGGCCCATTTTTCCATTGCCTTAGCCTGACCGTCTCATCTCACCCCCTCCACTTTCTTAACAAAGTCTGTCACCTCATTAAAACTTCTCCCTGCAGAGGTCATGTGCATAGATAATACCTGCAACTTAGAATTTAGTGCCTTAATAAATAAACGGATCCTCTCTTCCTCAGTAGCCACCAACTGCGTAGCATATCTAGAGAATGCATGGAACTTAGCCTTATAAGCAGCCATAGACATACCACCTTATTCCAAAGCGATAAACTCATCTTTCTTAGGATCTCTCAAAGTTCTAGGCACATATTTTTCCCAGAACAGAGCATGAAACTTTGTCCATATGAGTGGAGGTATGACTGAAGATCTACAATCCATATAATCTCCCCACCACTACTTGGCCTCACCTTGAAGTTGAAAAGTCACGAACTCAACCCCATGATGATGGACAATTCCCAACTTTTGAAGCCTCTCATAGAAGTCTAGGATAAATTCATAAGCATCCTCAATCTCAAAACCAAGAAATAGAGGAGGCTTTAGCTCCAAAAACTTAGTCAACATTTCATGCTCATTACTAGTCATAACAGAACATAAAAAAGGACGAAAGAAAGCATCAGTACCTATGTTTCCACCCACCTGAGAGTAGTGATAGCAATAGGGGGATTGACGGGAGCTTGAGTTCTTTGAACAGATGGAAGCACTCCAGGACCAACCAATCCTTTCAAAAACGACATGATCTGTTGAGCTAACATTAGGTCGATGGGAGGAATAGGTGTAGTCTCAGCCTGCACCACTTCCTCTTGTCCAACCTCCTCAACATTTTCAACCTCAATATCCTCCTCTATCTCTTCATGATGCACGGGATGGGCCTCATTTTGGGGAGCGATTTCGACTAGTACCCCATCTCTGGCAGGCGCCACCCTTCCTCGGCCTCTACCCCTCACTACACTATTTTAGGCCTATGGCCACACTGATTCTGGACATCTCTTTTAAAGTGTTGCCTAAGATACTTTTGGGGACGCTTTTAAAGCATAGCCCAAGTTTTAACTTTTAGCTACGATAATATTAATTGCACTTGTAATGTGTACTCTTTAATGGTATAAGCTACACTTTAAGAGAGTTGTTACAGTATGATATAATTGGCAACAACTATTTACATATATGGCCACACTTTTAAAGTGTCCTATTTTTATAATTGTAACAAGCAGCACTTTACAAATGTGGCCTTAATATTTTCACTAAAATATTATATTCCCTCCAACATTTTTAACATAAAAACTTGTTCTCCCTCCAATTTTAATTTGGCAAAAATAATAATTAATAAAACATTAAAACTTGTTTTCTCCCAAATCAGAAAAAAATTCGTCACTTTTGTCACTAAACAACACGCTTTTCTCGCACTGAAGAACAATAGCTTTTCTGAAGAACTAAAGAACAATATGATTTCCCTCACAGATTTCTATCAAAATTGATCACAGATTCATTGTTGAAGATTGAGGAGCTGAAGAAAATGATTTTCGTCACAAATTCTTTGTTAAAGAGTTGTTCCGTTGGATTTCACAGATGAACAAAATGCTTCACACATGAACACGCCTCACCTCTTAAAGCTTTAAGGTTGTTGGAATATTGTTTATCAGGTAAGAAATTTTATCTCTAAAAGTCTAAATTCTAGATGTAGGATTTTGATATTCTTGTGTATCTTTGAAAGTTTAAATTTTAACTTAGGGTTTTGATATTCTAGTATTGTTGATACGAATTTTGTTGACTTTTAGGAGTCTAGCTAGTTTTTTCTTCTCTTGAAGGTTGAATGTACCAGCTGAAGCTAAGTCGTCTTTCTTTGAAGAACTGAGATGAAGCTAAGTCATTTTTTTCTGAAGAGCTAAAGCTGACAATACCTATGATTCTCTTCTCCCTAATGCTAATTTCGTCAAGCGTAAGTAGCTACTCTACTAATCATCTAGTACTAAAAACAATCTTCTTGTCAATTGATTGAATTTTAGTTTTGTGTTTAGAAGAGGAGAATAAGATGGAATTGATTACTTTGGGGTTGTTGCAATGGAACAAATCACGAGTTACAGTTGAAATTCTAAAGTACAAGAAGAAAGTGCCAAAAATTGGGAACCCTTTGTGTTTCTTCTTACATCTACATAATCTGTATTTTTCTTGATAAGATGACCTAATGTTCGTTTTTGCTTTAAATCTGAGATTATGTCTTGAGTTCCCTATGACTAGATCTTCTATATTTTGTTCCATCGTTATGAATTGTCAACACTTTTATGATACTTTGTGATTTCCTTTAGTGAACTCTATGTCCCAAAAGTTTGTGGAACTGTGATTTTGGATCATTCCTTGAAAAATTCTTATGTTGATATTTTTAATACCCATGGCCTAAGCAGTTAGTTTCTGAACACCAGAATAGTATTTCCTCATCATGATTGTTGTTTGGTAGAGTGTATAAGTAATGCTTGTAATTGTTTTGTTGAAATTATTTCTTATGCATTTTTAAGTCGGCAAGGCCGGGATAAGAACATTGATGTATCTGCTAGTTTCACCACTGGTAATTGTCAAGTAAAGCTCTAGAATTTTGCAAAGAAGTTAGGTTTTATGATAGTATATGTTGTATATAGAAGAAGAGGGGTGTTACTTTTTGCTCCCTTGTTGTATATATTTGGAATTTTGTTATATATGGGTGCTTTAGGCTTTGATGCATCTCGTACAAGTGGTGGGGGCACCGGGCTGGCGTCAATTGGATCAATTTACAGGAGCCCACAGGTTTTTGAAGAGCTATGGCCATTAATGGAGGCTGAGAACCATGGAAGATCTAATTTGGTAATCTACTTACACAATTTCTTCTCTTTCACTTCCCAAGTTTTCTTTTAGTGTTATTAAATTTCGGATATGATGTTACATATAAGTTGGCTTGTTTGGTTAGATTCTGGAACCACAATTTTGAACATGAAATCTTATAAAGGTAACTTGTGAACTTTAACCATGAGAATAAATTTGAGGTGTAATGAGCTTTAATTGGTGCACTGGTTTATCTGTCTGTTGTCCTTGAATACCTTGCTGCTGAGGTAATTTTATACTTGATTTGGTGGATTGAATTCAAATTTATTCTAATTTGTGCAATTATTTTTGCTTTGATTTAGTCTATTAGATTGACATTTACTCCTATTTTGTGCGATCATACTTGATTTGGTTGATTTAATTCATATGTACTCCAACTTTTTATGCGATTGTTTTTATTTTATTTTGTTGATTGAATCCTAATTTTCTCTAACATTGTTTTTACTTTGTCTAGTCGATTAGATTGAAATTTGCTCCAATTTTTTGCCATTGTACTTCATTTGGTTGATTGAATTCAAATGTTTTCTATGCGATTGCTTTTATTAGATTTGGTTGATTTAATTAAAATTTACTTCAATTTCTGTAAGTTTTACTTGATTTCATAGATTGATTCAAATTTATCCCATTTTATGTGACATGGTTTGAATCTGGAATCAAGTTTAAGGACTGTATTTTTTATATTTGTAGTTTTAAACATGCTATAACATAACTCTTTTTCTATAACATAACTTTTGTGATTATTAGACATGGAATTTATGTAGCTTAAAAAGACTACTTATTAACTGTAGAAATGTGAATTTTAAAGTTGAATTTTTTTTTTTATGTTGTTCATTTTGGGATAAATTAAGTAGGATATAGTGTTACATATACACTGGAGTGGTTATAGCGTTTAATTTGGTTTCATTTGTCAATCAACTTGCAATCTGATGCAATGGTGGTTCTGCTTGTTCATAGTTTGTGTTAATTTTGTTGTGTAAGAGCTTTGTTAAGGGTTAACACTTGGAAAATTGGTATTGTATGATTAGTTCGTGTTGATGGTTGGATAATCATGTTTAATAATGAACTGTGATAATCAATTGAAGAATTGGTATTAGTGTTTAGAGATTTATCTAGTTTAATGTTACAGATTATCTGGTGATTGTGATGCTGGAGTTGTATAAATTTGAGGTGTAATGAGCACCATTCCAATTTGTGAACTTTAATCATGTTTAATAATGGACTACATTTTTTTAATATTCACCTTCAATATTAGTTATGTATTGTCAAAATAGAAGTCATGGAATATGGTTATTACTGTTAAATTCTTTGTTAATTGTGGGAACAAGAGCACTTGTGTTATTATTCTGTTCAATGACCAAAGTTAGTTATTCATCAAAGTTTCATTTATTTAGTGACCAAAATTAAATTGAGATAGTAATATCTAACAAACAGTAGCTAAAAAATTTCAATATCGTTAAAATATGTTTTCTATTTTTGCCCAACAGTTTATATGGTTAATGTCACATCTTTACTGTTTTGATAGGTCTAATGTTTTGATTCTCATTGAAAGGTTTATGACACAAGAAATAGAAGTGTTGTTACGAGAGGACATCTATAGAGTATTGGTGATTTTGGAGCATGAGTTTCTAATTTTGGTGCCGCAAAGGCGGTTGATGCCAATGCCAAGAGAATCAAGTCCATGTGGTTCGTATAGTTACATTGGCCCAGGTTAGTGTATTTATTTGAGGAAGGCCATAGGGCAAGTCTTAACTTCTTAGTATTTGTTAGTGTATAATTTGAAGATGGTCATATGGCAAGTCTTATCTTTTTAGCATTTTTGTTTTACATCGGGTTATCCTATTCTTGTTGTTTATTTAGTGGTAACATAACAATTTCTTTACGCTTGCACTTGAAACTTAAGTTTGTTGGTGTGCTTCCTTATATTTATTATTGCACTGTTCTTGAAGAAAACAATGTATGCCATGCTATTAAGTCATTTTATCTGAAAGTTAACACCTGAGATATTTGTATTCATCTTTATTCTTCACTTAAAGATTAAATTGGATTGGTGCATTTGTCGATCTCAAAGTTGGGATGTTGCATATACTCATCTCTGAAACACCAGTCTAATTTGCATATAGAAATTTCAATCAGAGAATGGTAGCCTCGCTTTTGTGTAGTTTTTTTTATTATTTTTAGGTTCAGATGTCAGAAGCTCTGAAATCTTCATTTCACGAGCTTATTAAATTCTGAACCAAAAGATTAATAGATGCTTGGACGGAGCCGAGGTGTTCTTCTGAAAGTTAGACCAACAAGAAAAGGTGTTTAGGAATATTCAGCAGCCGAGATAGAGGGAATTACTACTCAGAATCATTTGAGTTAGTTAATATCTATCGTTAATAGCTTGTTTTAAATTTTGATAGAAACTCCTCCAAGATAATTCCAAAGCACATTATAGAATTATAGTATCAACTATGAAATACTTAAACTTCTCTGTTAACTTCAATGCTTCTACAGGGCTATTGCTTTTTTCTCTCACTCGATGCCTTTCTCCTTCAATCATTTGAATATATATGCTCTTTAACTTGTAGGAAATGGCTGTTGAGCCTACAAAAGAACATGTTGATGTTGTTGACACTGAACCTGTGGCATCATCTACTGATAATGTAGAAAAGACAAAAAAGAAGAAAAAAAAGGGAGTTTTTTCAATGATATGAAATAATTTATTTAGGTCCAAAAAGAATGATTTTGGGAAAAGATTGCAGCATATTTCCAAGGAGGAGGCTGCTGTTATTGCTAGAATCAATAAGCGATCACAAAATTAGAGAAGGATGACAAGAAATGTCATTGTACTTTATGTACTTTGTGAGGTAATGTACTGATTTCTAGTGTATGTTGTGATGTAGAAAATTAGAGCACAAATCTTTTATCCTTACACAGATTTATTTTTTCTAAGCTTTTGAATTGGTTGTTTTTATCTGTATGTTCATGGTCACCTGGCTTTTGACATATTAAGTTTGTTTTGAATGCACTTTAGCAAAAACTAAAGTGATTGAGTGGAGAGCCATGACAATTCTAAGTGTCAGTTTGTGTGTGTCAAAAACTACAACATTTTTCTTCTAGTATTAATGCCAGAACATGGTCACACTATTTTTGTCTACTCCTTCCTGCCTTATTACATACCTTCTCTAATAGAAAAAATGTTTGTACCTACTAGCCTAGTATGTTATTAATATCTTTATTTTTTTCCTGCCTTTTGCCTTATGATGTTGTTGGATTCTTAATAGCACTCTTAAAGAAATAGAATACATTCTAACTTCTAAATGCGCAAATCTAGTTAATGGTCTTTCCTGAATCTATTTAAATTTTCCTAATTATATTGAGCATAGGTGAAAAACAATTTAGTTTTCTGATGAGCTGTTTGATTATCATGTATATATAACATGATTATACAGTAACTACATCTGATAAAACACAAGAAAGATGCCAATCCAGTCCATCTGAGTGTTTTTCAACTTTTTTTAACTATTTGATGTGTAACTGAAAGCTACAATCTGGAATTAATCTAGAACTAGAACTGTAATCTGCAATTTGGTTTTAATTTGCCTCAGAATCTGCAAAGTGAACCCAAAAAATCTACAGTTTGCAATTTGCAATCTGGGACTGCTGTAATCTAGAATTAATCTAGAACTTCTTGACTCTTCTATAAGTGCTGCAATCTGATTTTGTTGTACCTTTTAAATGTGTAGGGCAATGGAGGTGATCAAATTTGAAGGGTCGCCATAAGCCTATTTGATCTCATTGAAGTGAATGATGAAGAGTTTTTGAACTATTGTAAAAGTTTGAATTCATTTTGTTTGATTTTGTGAAATATATTCATTGCTAGAATATATTGAACTATTGTAAGAGTACTTTTTGAACTATTGTGTACACATATTTAGAATATAGCTTTATAAGTATGTGTATGTACACAAGACATACTATCTTTTGAAGTTTATTGCAAATCTATATAGTTGTATTACTTATTAGCCAATTTAATACTTGAGATTATTTATTGCAAAACAATATTGGTGTTTTTTAATTAGAAATTGTGGCATATAAATATTTTATAGCCAAAATAGTATTACCACACTTAAAAGTGTAGCCATAGGGCTGTAAATTGTGGTATGCACATGGGCAAGGACTACACTTCAAAGTGTTGCCATACATTACATAGAAAAGGCAACACTTTAAAATCGTTGTCATACATTAGATAGAAAAGGTAACACTTTAAAATCGTGGGCAATAAGAAAGCAAAGGCCACACTTGAAAGTGTAGTTGTATGAGATAGAAATGTTGCTATATGAGGTACATCAAAGCGTTGCCATTTTACCTTTCAGGCTATGCTTTTAAGTGTAGCTGATAAGGCAACACTTTTAAACTCTAAGGTTACGCTTCTTTCGGCCACCCCTAGAAAAGTGTTAGTTAAAGTCCAAAAGTGTAGCCTTTTATCAAAGGCCACACTTTTTGCAAGTTTAGGCTACACTTACTGGGGTGGCTGTAGGCCTAAAATGTTGTAGTGCCTAGCTCTTCCTCTACCCCTACCTCAATTGCGACCTCTCGCTGCAGATTCATCAGCCGGAGCATTGACGGGAGCTACGAGCCTGACGCCATTGTATCTAGTGTTAACCATTCGTGGACAGAAGAGTGAAGATGGTTAGATACCAATTTGAATCGCTAGATACCAATTGGAATCAAGTTATAGCATGAAGGAGACGAGAAAAATAGAGAGATTTCTAAAAGTCCTATAGCCTTTCAAAGAAAAATAGAGGTGTCTCTGTACCGTTCTGCAACTCTACGAGACTGGTTTTGGTACATCGAGATCAACGAACCTAGGTTCTGATACCTAGTTTGTCACGACCTAGACCGTCATGATTGGCACCCACATTAACCCTCCTTTGGGAGAACCACTACTACAACCCAAACCAAGCAACTAAACCAAAAACTAAGCATTTAAGTTACGGAAGCAAGTATAATATCTAAAACTGAAGTTCCCATAAATTTCCAAAAGATCCAACAACTAAACAATGCAGAAAATATGCCTAGAACTTGAAAGTCAATGTATCAAAACTCTAACAATGAACCAAAAGTCTAAACAAGAAGGGTCAAAAGCCAACTAATTAACCAATAACTAACTAGAAAAGTCTTAGTCCGAAATGTGGACATAGACGAAAGGAGAACACATGGCAGCCCGGAAGAACTGGCTCACCCTTGAATTAGAAAGGTGATCGCTGATCTTCTAATAAAGGTCTGTCAATAGAAGCTTGAAGATGCCCTGTATTCAACAAATAAAGTGCAAGTGCAATATCAGTACACAACCACAGTGTACTGGTAATCTCACGCGGCTATCCCACCAAGTGCAACATACACAAGCCATTACAATAATATAATCACATGCATATATCAAACATATACAATATTCTCAATGTTTACGAACAAGGTACAATTTCATATTTCTCAAGATACACAATTATAGCAAATCATTGGTCCTCTCATGGAACCCAAACCCAAACTGTTAGCATACCGGAACGTGGTACCTAATTCAATGTTTATGCCCGAACGTGCCAACCAATCCCATATTTATCATACCGATCCAAGTTAGCGTCTCGGAACGTAAAACCCGATCCATTGAACAAGCCACCATCGCAATGCAACATTCACATACATACAAGTATCATAACGAAGCAAGAACAAACATACATCACACAATCATAGAATCATAACCATCACCTACCTTGAAACAAGCTTGAAACCCTAAGAAATTTGATCCTTTCATTTCCGTATTCATTTTGCTTGTTCTTGGTCTACAAAGAATCAATCGAATACGAAAATCAATAAACATTCACTAATTACCCGGATTAGTAACAATTCTAACAACCCTAGATCATACTCATGATCCCAAGTATTCAAATTAGGGTTGTTTCCACCATAAATTCCACATCAAATCTCTTCCCCATCGATAATTACCCAATATATTACGTTCTACAGATTGAAAAACGGATTCGAAGAGTTAAAATCTTACCTTTTCAAGAATGGTGGAAAACTATCAACAATCGCCTGGGGTTCATTGCTTTGCTCTAAAAACTGAAAAGTTCCTAACAAAGACATTTTGGGGTTTATTTATGACTTTAAGTCACGTCGATCCCGCCACAGCAGCAGCCACCTCGCTACAGCGACCCCGCCCCGGTGGCAGAAATCCCGTCCGAGCAGCTTGCATAGAACCAATAAGCTATTTTAATAATTCCAAGACCCTCATTTCCCAACACACCTTCTACTAACGACACTCAGAAAATACCTGTCATGCTAAGATCGATTGCGAGAGTTCTATTCCCCCGAATTCAATTTCGTAAAGTCGTACGGGTTGCTTAATGACTTATCTATCTACTCATGTAATCAAAATCCTAATTAAATCACCCGATTAGTAACAGATTTCCCTACACCTTATTGACTCTAATTTCATCCAAATCTGAACTAGGTTGAAAATTTTCAAATTACTACAAAAAAGTCTTACGACCCAAAATTTTTCCCCGTTGCCTTTTCTATAACAACGGAACCCGGTTGTTACTAAAACATATCCAACCGAATGCTATCAGCCTTTGGTAGAAAGTTGGAAGAATTTCCTTAACTTTATCAGGTGAAATGCATCTCTCCGGAAGTAATTTTTACTTCATCAAATCAACATAATATATTTGTTGTGCTCGGAGAGAGACAAATAGACATTGGTCATAGTCAACCACCACTTCCTCCTTAAAAATGAGTTCATGGACCATTCTTGACTTTGTGAGAATATGTGTCACTACCCAAGGGTATACCCTAGACGTGACATGGTGTACAAGACCTACAGAGGCCCTATATAAGCCACTTAACATAGAGCATACAAGATAATAGAAATCAAGAGATTTAAAAAACAGGTTCAACATATAAAAGTTTTTTAGAGAAAAAGCGAAAGTCTAACAATGTCTCAAGCCATCTAGTAAAAGAGAGAACTCGGGATATAACCCGTACATAAAGTTTAAAACTAAAATGAAAAGACATAATGAAATAAAGGCTTAGTCCTCAAAATATAAGGCCTCACAAAACATCATTCTTCAACTACTAAGAGATCCAAGACACGGAGGTGCGAATCGGAATCATTGGACCCTAGATTTTTGGATAAGAAAGGTAGGAAAGAGTATGATAGCCATGCATAAAAGTATGAAATCATGCCAAAAGGGACATTTTCGTGATATGCAAATACCAAGTTAAAACATAAGATAAGAGGGTTAGAAAATATGAGTCGTACAACATGGTTAATGCAATAAAAATCATCTTTGAACGCATGTGAAATACTTCTTGAAGTAACATTAGTTCATTATTGTGGAAATTAGCCTTAACCGACATAAATACCATGTGAGATATAACATAATCCCTCGGCGTCTCTCACAGTGAAAACGGTTGTCCTACCTACCAAGGTAGAACCATGAATATGAGCTAAAGTGGATCCACTAGCTAATATTGATCTTGGCCATCATCCTGTGAGGGAACATAGGTAAGCGATAAAGAGATTGCTTCTCAAAACCTCACCACAACATGGAAGAGCTTCCATCTCAATATATTCTCAGTGTTAAGCATAAATCCCATAGAGTAATTATTAAGTCTTGACTTATCTTATATTTAAAAGACATAGGTAATCGCCCCTTGCCATATCATAGGATAGCTCCTTAGACCATGCATGAGAAAACATTTCACCGTCCAAGATTTTTTCATAATAGCTTTTAAGGCGCATAGTCATTCACTCAATGCTAGAGATACCCCTCATACTAATTAAAATAGTTTTGAAATTGTGGCCTATGATAATTGATGGCATATTGGAATACCATACTAATCAAGACCTGATTTTGGAAAATAGCCCAAAAGGCATTGAGGGTAAATCTAGATGTCAATTATGTCATGTGGTCAAGCTTCATAGAACACATAGACAATCACATCTATAAGCTTTCTTGAGTCATAAACATACGTTCATGACCATGCATTCTTTTCAATAATTCATAAACTTCATCAAGTATTCAAAGTCAATGAATCTTCAAATTCATTTACATCTATTTCAAAAAGAGAAGACATGCATATTTTCATTAAATTCATCTTTCATAGTTAAAGACCCACATTATATCTACATAGCTTAGAAAACATGGGTTATGCATCGGTTCATGGGAAATCAACTTAAAAACATGAAATTACTTCAATTAATGCATAAAAGTTCATAAATCAATCAAATAAATCAACATTGAAAGGAACCATGAGAATAGAAGAAACCCTAATTCAATTGGAGAATTTTGGAACTTAATGGAAGAAAGGGATCCATGGATGAAAACTATCATACCTTGATTCCAAAAGCTTGGAAGTAATGGAGGATTTGGAGACTTGGTCTTTACAGCCTAGCTTTCTTCTTCAACTTCTAGAGAAAGAAATATTTTAGGGAAGGAGCTTGAGCTTCTTTTTAGAATTTGAGAGAATGAATTGGATTTGGGTGATTTCGAGATTTAAAATCATTATATAAGGCTTTGGGTAAAACAATTGGGGAAAGGACCAAAAGTCCCTGACTGAAAAGTGCCAAATTGGCATCATGGAGGACAAAACTGGTTGTCATACACTACCACGGCACGTCAAACGGGTCGTGACGAAATTTTGCCTAACAGTGCTTCACTATTTTGGGGATAACTTTTTTACTCCGAGAAGGGAATTTGGCGAACTCGGTGGCGTTTAAAGGAGGAATCAAAGACTTTTAATTTGATAGGTAATGGGCAACCTAATTTGTTTGGTGCTGAAAGATATGAGCATTTAAAATTGACCCTAAACTCTAAGTCTAATGAAATCCCTTCATGGACGGCTTCACGGGCCGTTGTGACACTCGTGGCCCTTGACCAGTGGCTAGGGGAGAGCCGCTACTTACTTGACCCAGTTGACGACCACTTGTATGGTCCGTGAAGCTCACCACGGGCCGTCTAAGGGTCTGTGGGAGGGGAACTTTTTTGGGCAAATTCGTGGACAACTTCACGGGCACCAATACGGGTAGTGGTCCCCTTCACGGCCCGTCTAGGGCACCACGGAGGGTCCTATGGTCCAGTTTTTGGCTTTTGACTTGCCTGCTTTGCCTCTTTCTAGCCTTTCTCGAACTCAACGAGTTACATTTTCTCCCCCTTAGGCACATTCGTCCTCGAATAGAACTCAATCTAGCACGAAAAGAGTAGGAGTGAAACTAACAACCCAATCATCAATGAAACTTCATCAAAATCATATAACCAATGAGAAACCTCGACTGCAAGCTAACATATGTTCAAAACATCATAAGGAAGACAGGAACTAGACTTAGCAGCCCATCATGAATGCATTCACATAAATGCACATATCCATGGAGGAAATTTCAACTCCAAGCTAAACCATACTTTTTTTAAAACATCTTTTCATAAGACAAACATGCAAAATCATACTTAAATGCACATAAACATGAACTCAATCACATTTTTGAAAATCAAAATTTTCATGAGCATGCATGCGTAAGCAAACATGAGGATTACTAAGAAATAAGAATCGTAAGAAGGGTTACTAAGAAGTCACATCACCTCCAAACTTTAACCCACCGAACCATAACAAGGAACTCTTCCAAAACCAACATAGTTCTACTCACGTACAATTCATGAAGCGCACTATCTCCCCCTTTGGAGCAAACCCCACTAGTCTTTTCAAATTCATCTCCCTCAATCCCAAACATATCACAAAATTATGAACAACCACTAAACCATTGATACAAGTAAGCACCTAAGAAGTTTCCAGAAGGATATCAAGGACTACTCCAAACAAAATCACCATATATGGAATCTTACCATATTCGACGAAACACTCAATATCAACTGATGCATAACCATAAGCTAGAAGACCTAAACTTACCAATTACCGCATCAGGGGAAACCTCATGATCTTGTCGAGTTTGAAAAGCGTAGAACCTATCTTATTTCCAACCACCACTAGGACGGGAGGAAGGGTAGGGTTGAACCCATCAGCGGGTATCTCCCTCAATTTTAACAAGCGAAGGACAATTCCTTATATTATTATCTATCTTTGCACAACAAAGAAAGCATTAGAATCGGCTATACATTCATTATGTTTTATCCCATACTACTTACACTCGGGACACATTTCCTCACTACCACCAATACCTTGAGAACGATTTCCTCCATCAGACCTTGATTTTGAAGACTCACAATCATCCCTTGTTGCCCTCTTTGGATCCTTAGTTTTCTCATTAAGCTTTTCATCTTCTATTTGTTGCGCATGAACCATCAAATGAGAAACATCCATTTCCTTAATAAGCCTGGCAATTAGGCATTCTTTCACCACTAAGTTGAAAGCACCCGGCACAAACTTACTCATCCTTGCCCTTGTATCGGCAACCACAGTTAGAGCATATCTAGACAATTGGGTGAATTTCAAAGCATACTCCTTCACACTCATATCTCCTTGGTGAAGGTTAATGAACTCAAGTACCTTTTCCTCTCTCATCACAAGGGTAAAGAACCTATCAAGAAAAGCAACTTTAAATTTCTCCTTATCAAAGGGACCCTTATCTACTACCCTGTCTTCTTTCCATTAGTTTAACCAAACTTGAGCAACACCCTTTTCCACTGACGTTAGTCCCATGATGATTGATCTTCCTCAACATTAGACCCATGAAATTCTGGAGGATTCATTGTAATAAAGTCCCGGGTTCATGAGAGCCACAACCTCTTTATTTACTTAGGACATCATAGCTTGGGCGAATGCATGAATTGAGACTCTAAACTCATAATTAGTCAATAGCTCGGCCAATGGATTGACCAAAAATTGGGGAACCTCGTGTTTCATATTTTAACGAACATTCCTATTCTTTCTCACGAGATTCCTTCGTGGAGGCATATTCTGAAAAGCCTATGTCATGCACTGAGGCTACTCCCAGGATGCAGACACGGGACCTAGGATAACGAGTGACCGCAAGATAACCCTGCTTTCATATCATAAGCATACTTAAAGATAAATGAATTAAGAAAGCACTGTCTGGTGGTTTAAATCATCATAAAACTGAAATGATGGGGAGTACCCATTTCTATTTGAATAAATAAACGGTGACTTTATTGACAATTGAAATATAGAACTCCAAAGCTAAAATTGAATCTAACTATGTCTGGAATAAAGCCTCAAATAGACTAGAGATGCTGGGACATGCCCCAGCTAAATCTAGAAAAAATTATAACTAAAGACTTAATAGAAAGATAACATGATTATCGTCTTCGGTGAATAAGAACTCATCATTGCTGCTGCTGATTTGGAGATCGAGAACCGATCTACGCATGATCTGAATGATGAGGACTTGAACCTATATCACGAGAAGATGTAGCACAGAGCATTCATCAATACTTGAAAGGTACTGAGCATGCAGAATAGAATAAAGTTGAAAAATATAAATAACTGAATGAAGCATAAAAGTGAGCAATGATATAAGATGATCATGATACTATACTGAAAATATTGCACGTGAACTAACTAAATGCAATGAAAAAGTTTATACATGCTGAAACTGAATACTAAAATGTAACTAGTACCCTAGTCAATGCACTAGAGTATGATTATGGGAGCAACTAATAATCGACATAAAACCATGTGAGCTAAACATGGAGTCCGATGTATGCGCCCCATCGAGAGGACCCAATATACCTCCTCGAGGTATAGAGGCTTCACTAGCGTGATCACTAAACTGATGCCCACAGAGGGGACTTACAAACCTATGGTGGCACGTAGTTCTAGGACTTTAGGGTGACTTATCCTCGTCCAACTCGGTATAAAGACTACTCCCAACTGAATATGTGAAATTTATAACATAACATAGGTAAACTGAATAGCTCAATAATCTGACATGCAAATCTTAAAATGCAAAAGTTATCTCTGATAATGAAACATTTGAAAATTGAGGCATGTATATCTATTTATTTGTCCTAGCTAATGTAATTCATAAACTAAAAGAACTACATAACTAGGGTTCTGAGTTTATGCAAGAATCTATGGAAAAACAATACTAAGACATGTTAATCTGATTAAGAACATTAAAATAACTACATCATAGTACATGGCTAAAATTCTAGAAACTCTAGGTCTAGATAATATGGAGGGAATCAAGAATCTGACTGAGTTCGAGGGAGCTAATGGGTTAGAGTAACCCACTAGTGAAATCCCACATACTTGGTGATGAAATTCACGGAGAAATCTTTCGATTTGGGCTGGAACCTATGAAATCCTTGTTGCGTGTTCTTGAATGGCTACTCGACTTTTCTCTCTATTTTTGCTCTAAGTTTCACTTTATTTCGGTTAATGATATATCAGGGTAAGTTCTAATTAAGTCACTAGGATAAAACATACAAAAACTACGCAGTTTAAGGGTTAAATGACATAGTTTAGGGGCCAACCAATGGACTGACCCACGGTCCGTCCTTGTCAACCGTCGTTAGGTGAAACGACCCCAAAAATGCCCGAAAATGTGCTTCGGAAACACCTATAATGGTAATTTCCATATATCTCAAAATCAGTGCATGATTTCGGAAATTCAACTTCATATTCTTATTCAGGGGGTAAAATTGAGTGTGAGATGGGTCTAACCCGAATTTTAGAGCAACTGTATCAAAATTCGAAAATCGCAAAAAATGCGATTTGGAGGGTCAACTTTAAAGGGGCATATCTATTAGCACACAAGGAACTGGAAGGGACACAACCTATTAAATTAAAGCCCTTTGAGTTAGCTTTACAATGCACTTGGTTTCACCTCATTCCGAGTTAGGATGAGGGAGTTATGACCATTTTCGTAAAACCTGTCTGTGCAGATTCGCAATTTCCAGTAAGCTGTTTTTTTTTAAAAGCCTCATTTTTTGAGGCTAAATGTTGGGGCGTTTTTTTTTAAAATGGGGATATGTCCCATACTTAGTCATATTTTTTTCTAACTTCAAAACACTCAAAAACACTCTCTAAGCACTCTCCAAAATTCCACCAAGATCTTCAACAAATTCAAACATCTCAAGTTCTAATTCCGGATTCAAGACTCAATCTCAAGCTTCAATTCTCCATTCCAATCTTCATCAAGGATTCTCCAAAGTTGAGGTATGTGAGTTTGATTGTGGAAACCTTCCTTTCCACAAGTCCAAC
>JAJONQ010042109.1:0-42492 GCA_036250385.1 Solanum microdontum
AGAGGACCCGTATCTTCCCCTCTCCCTTCTTTCAATTGGTTGAACCATATTTGAGCAACACCTGTAAGTGCATAAGCGGACAATTCTGCCTTTTCCATTAGCATCACTTCCATGATCATCAAAACCTTGTAAACCTCATCAATGAACTCTTGAGGATCAATCTTCCTCAACCATAGAAAAATCAAACTTCTGAGGATTCATTAAAGTTAAGTCCCTCAGTATAGATGTCGCCGTACCCATATTTGGGTTCACGAGATCCACAACCTCCCTATTAGCTTGGGTAATCATGGCTTGAGCCAACAATTGAAAAGGAGCCCTAAACTCCGCATTAGTCACCTGCTCGACCAAAGGATCAACCGGGACATGAGGAGCTTGAGGAGGAGCCTCTTGATTCACATTCTCTTCCGCATTCCTCCTAGCATATGCCCTTCGAGTGGCCAGACCCTGTAGAGAATCAGATAATTATTACGAGAGAGACATTATAGAGTTAAACTGTATCACACAACTTAAGAGTAATTAAAGAAGTGGAGTTTCATAAACATCTTGTAGCCTTTCATTCATAAATGTGACGTGCTTCACAGTCATGTACAAGACTCTACTTGAAATGACTTATGAGACCTCCTAGCACCTTTCTTTACCTTTTTCTCTGATTACTAAGTTTGTCACAACCCAAGGAAGACCTTAGGCATGACATGGAGTATAAAACCCCGAGAGGCCCCATACAATCTACTTAACATTCATCATATAAGATAATAGAAAATAAGATATTCACATGACAATTTCAACATAACAAAGTTTTATAGAGAAAAGCAGAAGTGTAAACATCGTCTCAAATATATCTAGTACTTATGAATGATCAGGGCATAGCCCGAACATCAAGTTTGAAAACTGAAAGTAAAGACAAAAAGGAAAATCAAGCTCGGTCCTCGAGTGATGACGACTCACCAATCTTCAATCTTCTATATGATATTCGTAGCACGGAAGTGTGAATATATAAGGTCGGACCCTATATTTAGGGAAATGTAGGTAAGAATATGCATTAGTACAAACATGTACCAAGTATGATAGCCATGCATAAAACATTTGAAACCATACTTAAATTGGGATACCTTTATGAGATGCAATGACCAAGCTTAAACATGATATAAAAAGGGTTAGAAGACATAAGTTGTAAAAGATGGTCAATGCAAATAAACATCATTATTTTTTCAAATAAACATCATCTTAAACACAAGTGAGATACGTCTTAAAGTAACCTTAGTTCATTGTTGTTGGATATTTACCTTTAACCAAAATATAAGACAATGTGAGCTATAAAAATGGAATCTAGTGTATACCCTACACCGAAAAGGGGTGTCCTACTTGCCAAGGTAATACCATGAACTTCTAGCTTTTGTGGATTCAGTAGCTAATGTCTATCCAAGACAATCGTCCTATGGGGGAACATAGGTATGGAATAAAGAGATTGCTATTAGAAACCTGGTCTCTACTAACGGGAGAGCTCCCATCTCAATACCCTCATTGTGCTAAGTGTAAATCTCACGGAATAGTCATTTTCTTAACTTGTTCTTATTATCCATAGAAGGGCACGTCATATTGCAAATCCAAGCTAAGTCATATGTCATCCATGGAAAGGCATAATGAACTAACAAATCCAAGCTAGGGTTCATTAGAATAGCTCCTTAAGTTTGATTAATTTTAGGTGAGAAGACTTTTAAACCTTATAATTCTTTATGTGAGAAAAACTTTCACATTCATGCGTGAGGTAGTTATGTGAGCAATCCTTTCACAAAAATTAACCACAACAACAAAATATATGCTTTTACTCTCACAGAAATCTACATCATATCTCACCAATTCCGTAAGAACACATATAATTCCATAATTCACCTTCCACAGTTAAAAACCCACTTTCAATTATCAGTATCTAGAAAACATGGGTTAAGCATTGGGTCATGGGTATTCATCTTAAGATCATGAGATTATATCAATTCCTGCGAAAAATTTAAGAATCAATTAAGTAAATCAACATTGAAAGGAACCATGACATGTAAGAAAAGTTGAAAGGAACCCATGACATGAAAGAAAATCCCGACTCAATTGGGGGATTTCTAACTTTGTTACTTGGAGATTTTAGGAACTCCATGGAGGAAAGGGCTCCATGGATGAAAACTATCATACCTTAATGCCAAAAGCTTGGCTTTAGTGGTGGAATTGGAAACTTGACTTGAAACCCTAGGTTGACGCTCCTTCTTCTTCAAACTTTCTAGAGAGAGAAATATTTTGAGAGGAAGATTTGTTCTTCTTTTAAGAAATTGAAAGAATGATTTCAATCGGGGAAATTTTGGGGGTAAAACTACTTATATATGACGTTCGATGAAGGGTAAAACGACATAGTATTAGGCTAGAATATCTAGGAAAAGACCTAAAAGTCCTTTAGAAAATAACATTCGACACCTATCGACGACCAGAACGACGGTCCACTGGTCAGACCACGGACCGTTCTTGTCGGGCAACGTTTGGGATCAGAGACTAAAATTTGGAATTTGAACGACGGCCCCCACCCAAAGACCGTGGTTCCAATGACAGGCCATAGGTCCGGACCGTAGGTCTCATCTTTTGACCCTAGAATTTCCCTAAGTCTGGGATTTACATACGAAAACAATTAAATGACAAACTGTCCTAGTGAACCATAAAAAAAGTATTGAAACTTAACATTTTGGAACACTGGAGTGGACAAACACGGGCCTACCTACTGTCCTTATGTCAGACGATGGACCGTTGGTGGTTTCCTTCGGTTATGGGACCTGATTTTCTCTCTTTCTAAATTTGAGGTGCTCTAATATCCCCACCTTGAGAACAATCATCCTCAAATGAGATTGAAGACATCATAAGTAAGGCAAAAACTTGATCTAATTAGCCCAACATGAAAGCAATTACATAAATGCACATATTCAAGGAGGAAACATCAACTCCAAGTTAAAGCATGTTCAAAACATCATGTCATGAAGTCTATAAGCAACTCATACTCAATTGCACTTAAAAATGTAGGAATACATCAAGTAAATTAATTTTCTAAAAACTTAAGCTTTTTAGGAATCATGCATAATAAGGAAATCATGGGAATATTTAAGACAAATATCCAATGAGTAAACCTTTAGGAGTGATAAGTTAGAGATTTGGACTCATTTAGGGATTAATTTATTTGGTGTCCTCAAATGCTTAATTTGTGCCATAAACTGATGTTATATCCTTGATTTTTAGGTACATAGATTGAGGAACAAAGCAAGGACACTAACGGGTAAAAAGGAACAAAAAAACTGAAAGAATGAAGAAAGGCAAGCCTGGTGATCGCCAAGGTCACTTGGTGAATTGCCGAGTGGCTATCTGACCGCCCAAAGTTTCAGTATGCCAAGCCCTAAGGGAAGAAACCAAGTCGGTGACAAAAAAGAGTAGCCGGCGCATCGCCAAGCAGTTCCACAAAGCAGTGATAGATCACCCAAAGTTATCGAACCCAAGGATGCTAAATGCCAAGGCTAAAAGGCGATGGAGGAGATCAAAGGGCGGCTTGCCGAGTGGTTCGGCGTGCCCAACTTACTTCGCCGATTGGCCATTCGTGGATTATTTTTGGCAACTATAAATTAGATTTTGAACATTTAGTTTAGTATCTATTATCATATCATTCTATTTTTGGAGAATACGAACTTAGTTTTAAAGAACTTTTCTCTATAGTTTTCCTTAGATTTGAAGATTTGAAAGATTCAGTTTGGAGATTTTCGAAGTGGGTTTCAGATTTTCTTCAAATTAAGCATTGTAAAGACTAAATCTTTCTTACCTAGTTGATGGATAATCGATTCGATAATAGTATTTACCTTTTTATCATGTTTGGCTAAAACCCTAATTCTTGGGGTGTGATCATGTGATTATGGGCTGAATTAGTTTATGGGTATTGCTAATTACTAGTGTAAATACTATTTAAAATTGAGTTTAACCATTAATTGAGGTTTAAATTATGTGTTGTAGTTTAAAATGCGACTATATCTTTGTGTTCTTGGCTTGCTCGAGAGAGCTGTTTTAGGACTAAAATTATTGATTGATGATTTGTGGGTATTGGGTTGATCTAGGTTTAGCTCGAGAGAGTGAATGGATCTAGGTGTGGGTTGTTCTTCATTGTCATACTTGATGATGTTAGAAAGAAATCATCTGATTCAGGGTAATTGCTTGAGAGAAAGCTATCTCCCTTCTGTTCTAGCCTACTCACTAATATTTAGTTATTTACTAGTAGTTGGAATTACCCATATGCCTATATTTGCCTATAATCGATCATATCCCGAGAATCTATCTCCCTATTGTTATTTCAAATCGTTTGTGACTATTTGTAGTTGATAACTAAAACCAAAACCCCCCATTTGACATTAGTGTCACCCCTTTAATTTAATTGATGTCTTTTTTCGATAATGTTTATTCCTATGCCTGATTAGACCACATTCATACTTCTTAATTAAATTCTAAACACGTACCGCTCCCTGTGGGATTTGATCCCAACTCATTGAGTTGAGTTTTATACTGATTTATGATCGTTGACACCTAGAATGTGATAAGGTGTGCTTGAAACGTTAAATCAAAATGGCACCGCTGCCGGGGAGTGGTGTTGTTTGAAATTCTTTTTGTGAAGTTGAATTGTGTTCTTTTTAGCTATAGTTGAATCTACTTACTTCTATTTGTGGTTTTGTGTTTCTTGTGCTGAAACATAGGAGGAAATAAGCGTCAAAAGAAGCAATGGTAGCCAAGTGGGCCACCAAGATGATGTCGGAAAGCTCAACGATGTCAATGACCCAGCTCAAATGGGTGGTGTTGGGGCCATTCGTTTGCCTCCAACTGAAGGAAACACTGTATTTCACATCAAAAGCACCATGCTTCAACTCCTTCAATTGAAGGGTTTGTTTGGAGGGCTAGCTCATGAGGATCCACATGAGCATATCAAGATTTTGTTGATGTTTGTGGACCGTTCTCCTTTAAGAACATATCCCAAGAATTAGTCCGACTGAGCTTGTTCCCATTTTCTCTAATGGGAGAAGCATGCATGTGGTTGACTGAGTTGCCAAGAGATTCTATCACTTCGTGGGATGAGTTTATCACTTCAACTCCTGCATTCCAAGTGTGATTTTTCCTTCCTTAGAAGATGATGACACTTAGGGATAGTATTCAAAGCTTCAAACGCTTGGAGGGTGAGCCAATCCATGAGACTTGGCTGAGGTTTAAGAAGATGGTGCTGCAATGCCCAACTCATGGATTGCTCGATAATGTACTGGTGCAATCTTTTTATAGAAGCCTCGATTCGGTGAACAAGGGGGTTGCTGATCAACTTTCTCTAGGAGGTTTAATGCAACATCCCTATGCAATAGCATCCCAAATCCTTGATTGCATGACCAAAATTAGCCTAGCATGGTACACTCACGAAGACCAAGTCTCTCCTCTTACTTATAATATGACAAAGGAGCAGATAAAAAAAGATCAAGTGAGGGACCAAAACATGGCAAAGATGATGACCCAACTGGACATCTTGGCCAAAAACGTCATGGGTGTTGGTACAGGGAGTGTAAATGTTGTGGGTATTGGTGGTGTGAACCCTGATGAGGACAAATTCGAAGTGCTGTACAATGAGGAAGTGAACTTCCTAGCCAACCAAGGAGGAGGTTATCGTGCTAACTAGCCAAGGCCGGGTGGAAACCAAGGTTGGAATAGAGATGAGGGCTGGAGAGACCCTGAAAGAGATTAGCGTGATTGTAACGCCACTTAGAAGGAAAGAGAGGAAGAGAATGATAGGTATGTTCCTCCCCATGAGCGTCAAAAGGCCAAAGATTTTGAGGGTGGCCGGACTGAAGATATGCTCTCACACATTCTCAACAAGGTTAAAGGGTCTGATAAAGTTTTGAAGGAAATGACGGAAGATGTATTGACTCTCAACCAGACGGTGACCTCTCATTCAATCTCTATCAAGCAGTTGGAGACCCAAATGGGTCAAATTTCTTCTCATCTAAACCCAAGACAATAAGGGGGGTTGCCTAGTGATACTATGGAAAACCCTAAGAATGAAGCTTAAATGGGTACTTGCGTCATGCCACAACGTTAACTAAGGCACTTCTTGGGAGGCAACCCAAGTTGTTAATGCTTTGCGTTTGTTTTATATAATCGGGGTAGGTCTAAATACCCTGGAGGCATGGGTAGATTGGTTCTGTTCCTAACTGCATAAGTGTGTAGTTTGATTTTGACTGTGGGGGCTGTGGGCTTGAATTTGGGAAATAGGGTTGAAATTTGGCACGTTGGGTAGTTTGGTGAGCTGAGTCGAGCTCGCTGAACTGTTCGCCAATTCGCTAACGTCCCCCTTTGATCGCTGTATATTGCTTAATTTGGCTATTTAGAGTCTGTAAATTTTAGCGGGAAGCCTGAGCTCGCTTAGTTCACTTGGTGACTCGCCGAAAGGTCCCTTGATCGCCTTTTCTGCGCCCATAACCCATAAAACACACTGTGAATTTTGATGGCTAGTCTGAGCTCGCTGAGTGACGTCACCGATTCTTCGAAGGGCCCTGCACATCACCGACCTCCCATTTTTCTAGAAAGCTTTCAATCCAGTCCTTTCGGCGAGCTCGATCTGGCTCGCCAAAATGGCTCGACGACTCACCAACTGGTTCGATGAATCTTTCGGCAACATAAATTCTGCAAGTTTTCTTGGGTATTTTCTAACTCTTTTTGATGTGCTTTGCAGATATGGCTAGGACCAACTGGGACGAAAGTGGAATGCCGCCCCGCATATGAGCAAGGGGCATCGTAATCAATGAAGGAGCAGCTGCTTCCTCTAAAAAGGGAAAGAAAACACCTCCAAAGGGAGGCAAGGGTAAGGGCAAAGCTCCCGTAGCTGAGATACCGGAGCACAACTCCGGCAGTGATGTGGAGTCTTTTGATTCTCAGGCTGCATTCTCTGAGCCTGAGGATGACTAACCACTTCAGACCCAACGAGTTGAGATTCATGCCAGAGTTCATCAAGATTTGTCTAGGATCTCAGAGTCTACGCTTCCTACTACTGATACAGTGCCTGCTCTAGCACAGACGGTGGTTCCAGCACCACAGTTCAGGGTCCTTCTCCCTAGTTACTCAACAGGCTAAAGGCCGAGGGTCTGCGGACCATTCTAGAAGAACAGAGATTGTCCATAGATGGTGTAGTGGACATGTACCTTAATGTGTGGGACACTCTCCGGTTCCACAAGTTTGAGCAGTTACCAAGCCCTGTGGCCCCTATATTCCTACATGGGATGCGGGGGTTTTACAGGACTTACAGTGATCTGGTCCCAAAGGGAAAGAAGAAGGCCAATGCTTTCAGGCTGGTATAGTCAGTGTTGGTTCGGGGGAAGGCAGTGAGATGCATCAACGATTATATCAATGCCGTATTGGATAGAGGGTCAAATTTTGACTACCTGAGTTTGGCTACCACTGTGACGATTCTGGATGACTTAAAGTGATGGCTAGCTCCCATTATTTCTGATACCACCCCGAGGTGGATCGAGGCTGAAGTTCTAATTGAGATGAAGGACTTAAATATAGCAGCTCAGTATTGGTTCGGGTTCATCAACATCTCCATCATCCCCTCACATAATGAGTCCATCTTCTACAGGCTGCCTGTCTCGTATCAATCATCACCCGGAACAGCATCAACTTGGGACTAATCATTGAGCCATAGAGATGGCCATGAGGGCCAAACTACGCCAGGCATCCCTGCCATTCCCAATGCTTATTACAGAGCTATGTCGGTGGGCTGAAGTTCCTCGTGACGAGAAGAGGGACATTGAGGTTACACCCACATCCTTCATAGACATCCGATGCATTGAAGCCGAGTATACACAGGATGAGGAAGATAGGAGGAGAGCAGCTCTGATGGATACATCCCCGGAGGTTAATATTGAGTCTATACCTGCAGAGGGAGTTTGCCTAATCCAGTCTCCAGGCCTTTAGGTACATCTACTACCACTGCCTCCCAGCCTTCTACTTCAGGTACTACTACCTCGAGGACTATGATTACTCAGGCCATGCTTCTCAAGATGGGGAACCTAGCCCATTCTACAAACGTGCAGGCTTCCCAGATAGAGGCCGGGGTGCCTAGGATGATTGAGCAGGATATTTCAGTTGCTTTGACACCCCTCCAGACATTGATTGATGCTTTCACGATGAGAGTAGAGACTTGTGAGAGAGGACAGAGGGTTACTTCCGAAGTTACAATTTTGAAAGCCGAGGTTTTTGATTTTAGGAAGGGCGTGGACTATCTAAAGTCCACAGACTTCACTTTACTGTTTGAGCCAGTTGAGGCTTTAGGTGTCCCTGCTAGTTTTGCTATGTATTCGACTACTACCAGAGATGATATTATGAAGGATGTTGCTGCTGCTGCTGAGTCTGAGGTAGAGACCGATGAGGAGTAGCTTGGGGAGCGAGATGTGGATGTGTATGATGATCTAGCTAACTTGGAGGGTGTTATGTTCGAGACTGCCTGATAGACCTTCTTGAGAGACACCACTATGACTGGGTTGAGTGCGGGTACACTTGATGTGACAGCAAGCACTGATGCCCCGACAGTTGGAGGGACTGAGTAGACAGGATCATTCTTTACCTCTCTCTCTGTTCCTTTTATTGATTTTACGTTTTTGTTGCATTTGAGGACAACTACTTTTCTTTTGTGGGCGGGGTGAGGTATTTCCATACCTACCTCTTGTGATTCTGTTTGTTTGTGAATATTGGGTGTTTTGATCTATATATGTGTTTTAATTATAATTTTGTGGATATTTGAGCTTGTGACTCCTTGTTTTGAATGGAAATGGTTTTGACCTGTTTTTGAAGAAAAAATTGTGCCACCTCTTTTGTGTCTGAATGTGGTTGTTCTTGTGCAACTTTGAGTATCACTTATGATTAATAGCGATGACTTAAATAGTGCTCTTAGTTGAATGAAATGAATGTGCGGCTTTACAATGAGGTCAAATGAAGTTGCATAGACAACGGGTGAACTTTTTGCATCTCATTGTGACTAGCCGATTATCGAATGAGTCTCTTGCGATGAACATTGTACACTAGCTAGAAAGTGTGGAGTCTCGTTTGGTATTGGTGCCAATTCCTTGTGTGATGAGCTTATTTTGAACATTGTGTTTGATGATACCTAGAATTTTCCCCGTTGGTTCGGTTGGCTAAGTGGTGCAAGCTCTTGAAATGATCTTACGCAACAATTTTGAAAGAGTGAAACAATTTAACAATATACCTCTTTTGTGGCCAACCTTGTGAGAAGTGTGAACATTGTTTGAACCCTCTTTAGCCTTATCCCTTTTCTTGGAAGAAACTTGAACAAATGTGACCCCTCTTGATCCATTCACCCATAACTCTCAGGAAGTGTGGTTTGTTTGAATAGCCAACTTAGGACAAAAGCCTAAGTTGGGGGTGTGGTGAAAAGAGAAGGTAATTCAAGAAGTGTGAAAAATTCCCCTTTGAGCAATGGTTTTGAAAAAAGATGGAACCCCTCCATATAAAAAAAGAAGAAAAGAAAAAGGAAAAATAATGAAAAAGTTGTGAAATAAGTGATGAAAATTGCAAAAGAAATGGGGTATCTGGAAGTCCATGTGAAAGTAAATAATGGGGTGAATTATGAACATGATCAAAATGTTGACGAAAAGGAAGAAAGTGATGTTCATACCACATTTCATGAGGGTAGCAACCATTGAGACTAAATGACCATACCTTTTTACTCAGCTCTGTTACAAGCCTTGAAAAGACCTTTTTGATTTTGAGTGAGCTGAAACGAATGTTGATTGGAAAATAAGGGCAAACCTTTGTAAAGACTAAATTCCTCTTACCCAGTTGATGGCTAATCGATTCGGTAAAATTTTTTACCTTTTTATGATGTTTGGCTATAACCCCAATTCTTGGGGTGTGATCATGTGATTATGGGCACAATTAGTTTATGAGTATTGCTAATTACTAGTTTAAATGTTGTTTAAAAGTGAGTTTAAATATTAATTGAGGTTTAATTTATGAGTTGTACTTGAAAATGCAACTCTATCTTTGTGTTCTTGGCTTTCTCGCGAGAGAGGTTTTAGGACTAAAATTATTGATTGATGATTTGTGGGTATTGGGTTGATCTGTGTTTAGCTCGAGAGAGTGAATCCTGAACCTAATTCCACACATTTAGCTCGAGAGAGTGAATGGATTAAGGTGTGGGATGTTCTTCATTATCATGTTTGTTGATGTTTGAAAGAAATCACATGATTCAGGGTAGTTTTTCGAGAGAAAGCTATCTCCCTTATAGTCTAGTATATTCACTGATATTTAGCTATTTACTAGTAGTTGCAATTACCCATATGCCTATATTTGCCTATAATAGATCATATCCCGAGAATTTATCTCCCTATTGTTATTTCAAATCGTTTGTGACTGTTTGTAGTTGATAACTAAAACCAAAACCCCCCATTTGACATTTGTGTCACCCCTTTAATTTGATTAATGTATTTTTCTGATGATGTTTATTCCTATGGATGATTAGACCGCATTCAAACTTCTTATTGAATTCTAAACATGTACCACTCCCTGTGGGATTCGACCCCAACTCATTTTGTTGGGTTTTATATAGATTTATGATCGTTGTCACCTAGAATTGGATGAGGTGTGCTTGAAACGTTAAATCAAGGAGCTAAATACCTCAAGCATGAGTAGGGACGGAGGGAAAAAGATGAGGATAACATGATATCATATCGGCCTCGGCCTCCCAAGTAGCACCCTCAACTAACTGATTCCTCCAAACAATTTTTACGATAGCAACTTCTTCATTTCTCAACTGTTTAACTTGTCAGTCTAAAATCTCAATCGGAACTTCCTCATAAGAAAGATTCTCCTTAACACCTAGACTTTCTAAGGAACTATATATGTCGGATCTCCAACACACTTTTTCAACAATGAAACATCAAAGATTGGATGCACCGATGCCAAATCATTAGGCAACTCATGCTCATAAGCAACCTTGCTAATTCGCCTCAAAATCTTATGTGGGCCCACATAACGGGCACTAAGATTCCCATTCTTGCCAAACCTCATTACACCCTTCTTGGGTGACATTTTCAAATCGACCTTGTAACACCCTTAAATACTAACCAAGAGTCGGATGTCGATACACCATTGCTTAATTACAACAAATGTTTTATTCTCATTTTGGGAACAGGAAATTTTATGATATTTGCAGACTTGCTTAACATAATTGTGATCGCAATTTAAGGTATTGTATTGGGGTATTTATCTTATTTTCTAATTGAAATTATTTATAACTTGGAAGGGAGGTGAGATATATATATATATACATATATATATGTATATATATATGTATACATATATATGTATTAATGTATACTCTTGGGCAACAAACTTTCAACCTTTGGGCAGCCAACTTTGACTTTTGGCTATATCAAGTAAGTGATAAACATCACTTTTTATAATATATAATATAACACCTCCTCTATAAGAATTGGGGTTCCTTAACTCTAAGAAAGGGGTAGAACTTCCTCTAACCATATTACTCACAAAATTTCAAGAAAATCTTGGTCCTTTTGGCTGGAATTCGAGACACACCCTTCTCTTTGGTAAGTGATGAAATCTGTTTCTGAGTTGGGTAGTGTTTGGTATTTTATGCATATCTCGTTCTCTAGAACTTTGTTTACAGTGAATAAATATGATTTGGAAAGATAATTCGTATACCTACAACTCCTATGTTTATGTAAAACTATAATTTAGCGGTTATGGATTGGGAATATGGGACGCCACATAGGGAAAGTTCTGTCCAGATTTCGGAATTTGAAATCCTGTATGATCAACTGTTAGTATTTTCAATATATATTTTTGTACAAAATATATTTTGTGGTGATTCTTGTTTATATGCAACCCTAAGAGATGTACCTACATCTTTCATGAAGGATATAAAGTCCAGTTTTGCATTTTTCCTTTCCAAATCTAAGTTGCGACTTGAAGTACCAAGCTGGACAGATTCACTGTTTTGGAAGCATAGTGGTATTTGTACAGGCTGGGCTTACTTGTGATGATGATCCTGTTTTACGTCAACATTATTGAGCTAATAGAAGTTAAATAAGTTATTTAATTGTATTTTTAAGGTTATATATACTTGTGTACAAGTTGAGAAGCTTGATACGTTGGTCGGGCTACGGTTTGAATTCTTGAAATTTTGTTGGACTGTTTCTATGCTAAAGCCCGAGGTTAGCGTATAAACTTGTACTTGTACTCTTGTTATCTTCTTGTATATTTGAAGGGTTATCTCAATACCTTGGTTACCTCTTGTCACGTTGTATTGTCGTATTGATATTCTCTGAGACTTTCAAGACATTTGTGCAACTCGCCCACTTGTACGGATTGCTTGATCACCTGACATTCTTGTTGGGACTTTGTCCTACTTGTGGATTTGATTTTGTCACTATTGGCATGCCTATTGATTCAAATTATTTGCCATATTGACTCTGAATTTTTGGTTCGTCTTAAGTATGGAAGTTGTCCATTTTAAGTATGAACTAGGAAGCCATTTTTAATATGGTTCTTGATTCTCTTGATTATTGGGCTTTGGCCCTTCTTGATACAGGGTTTCAGTCCTTCTTGATACTTGGTTATGCTGGGTGTGATGGTATGATGTATATATTGGGCGAGCCTTGGTATTGGATCTCTTGGGAAATGGTGCTATGGGCGTGCTTGACACTTGGATGTTTAAATATAGAACTTGATACCCTTAATATATTGTTTACTTGATTTATTTATTATGTTTCAATTGTGCTGTCCATAACTTTAGAAAGGTAACTTGGTGAATCTAGCGGCTCCACGCATATAATTTTTACACCACTAAGCTTTATGCTTAGCGATAGTTGTTTCTATTGTAGGGAACGTTGGGGGGATACTTGAAGCTGGCCATTGGAGGCGGAGTTTTTGCGAGCTTTATGGGAAGATCACATTTGCATATAGGCATCTATAGTTTGCATAAATCTTGGGACTTGTACATGATCTATATGTTGTACATTTACATGAAATTTTGAAGGCTAATTTGATCATGTCACCATGGGTTGTAATATAAGTATGCCTATATGTTTTGTTCTTTTGGGGGTGTATAAATCCAAGTCTTGTAATATATTAAATTTACCACTAATTTTGAATGATTGTGTGAAGCATGAACGACCTAGTTTGGGTACTTGGAAGTTGGTAATATTCTTTTTATGTCATTTTTACTAGTGTGAGGACAATATATGCACAAAATCTAGTGAGTTATTGGGTTATATTATTTTGGAAGGGTTCTTCCGCCATAAGATAAAATGGTATGCAGTTTCAGTTTGGCATCAAATTAACGTGTAAATGGGCATGTTTCACTTCTTTAACTATTTGTTTTCCTATGAACCTAATTCCTCTACTAGACTAAAATCAATATGCCCGTTGTTAATCTCTTTTAAATGTCGCAAGTATTAAATTAGATTTCTCCTTTAAGTGGTAGCATCCTTCCGAGAGGGTTGTTACAGACCCTATCATTAACATCAAACTCAAGATATCTTCTTCTATCATCAGAATAGGACTTTTGTTGCCTTTGAGCCGTGTTCAACCTTTCTCTAATAAGTCAGACTTTCTTCGTAGCCTCATGTACCAACTTGGGACCTACCAAGGCGACTTCACCCACTTCAAACCAACCTATAGTATATCTACACCTCCTTCCATATAGAGCCTCAAATAGAGCCATACCAATACTTCAGTGATATATATTGTTATATGTAAACTCAATCAAAGGCAAGTGATCATCCCAATTACCCTTGAAGTCAATTACACAGCTCTCAACATATATTTCAAAGTTTTGATAGTATGCTCTGCTAGCCTATTAGTTTGTGGATGAAAGGCTGTACTAAGCTTAACACGAGTACCAAGACCCTTTTGTTAAGATTTCCAAAAATGAGAAGTGAGTTAGGTACCACGATCAGAGATAATGGAATAAGGGCACTCCATGTAACATCACCATTACCTTTAAAAACTACTTAGCATAGTCTTCCGCCAAATAAGAAAACTTGACGGATAGGAAATGAGTCGATTTCGTCATTCAGTTTACTATAACCCAAATTGAATGGTGCCGGGTGCGAGGCAAATGAACAATGAAGTCCATGTTCGAATATTGCCACTTCCAAGTAGGAATGCTAATATCTTGGGATAAACCTCCTTAATTTTGGTGCTCAACTTTCACTTGTTGACCATTAGGACACTTACCCACAAATTCCTCAATATCCTTTTTCATCCCATTCAACCAATAGACCTCCCGAAAGTCGCGGTACATCTTGGTGGCTCCCGAGTGAATGGAATACCGAGAACTATGAGATTCTCACAAGATCTATTGTATCAAGTCATTACATTAGGAACAAACAAACGACCTTGATATCAAAGCACACAATCTCCCCCTTGGAAGAAAGCCTGTACGGTCTTTTTAAGCACCGCTTCCTTTAATTATACTAAGGTCGGATCAAGACCTTGCTTAGCCTTCGCATCCGCCATAAAAGTCGATTCTAAACCATTATGAACCATACACCACCCTTGGTAGAGTCAACTAACCGAACACCCAATCGGGCCATTCTAGGCATATCTTGAACTTACTCTTTCTTATTGTCTAAAATATGAGCAATACTACCCATCGATAATGGAATAACAACATATGCCACAACATTCTTCTTATCGGGGTGATAGAGCACACTCACGTGATAATATTTTAATAACTCAAGGCATCTCCTTTGGCGAAGATTAAGATCTTTCTGGTTAAACACATATTGCAAACTCTTATGGTCGTTAAAGACTTCTACATGAACACCATATAAATAATGCCTCCAAATAATTGAGGAAAAAACAACCGCCCCTAGTTTACGGTCATGCATAGGATAATTCTACTCATGAATCTTAAGTTTTCTTGAAGCACAAGCAATGACATTCATTTTTCATAGTTACACATCCTAGTTCAATTCTTGGGGCATCACAATAAACAACAAAACCATTTAGTCAATACCATCAATGGAGAAGCAGTCGAAGAGAACCCTTCAACAAACCTTCTATAATAACTGGACAAACCCAAGAAACTTCTAATTTCCATAGGGGTTAGAGGTCTAGGATAACTCTTGACCACATCCGTCTTCTTAGGATCTACCTTAATACCCTTACCGAAAACAATATACCCCAAAAAAGCCACAAACCTTAGCCAAAACTCACATTTAGTAAACATTTCAAAGAGTTGTTTGTCCTTGAGGACTTGCAATACAATCCTTAAATGAATGTTATACTCATCTTCACTTCTCGAATAGACCAATATATCATCAATGGAAATAATCACAAACAGGTCAAGGTATTGTCTCAACACCCTATTCATAAAATCGGTAAACTCCGTTGGAGCATTAGTCAAACAAAATTACATTAATTAAAATTCATAATGACCATACCGAGTTCAAAAAATTGTCTTGAAAATGTCAACTTCCTTTAGCTTAAATTGGTGATAACCCGACCGAAGGTATATCTTAGAGAAGTAGCTTGCTCCTTGAAGTTGATCAAACAAATAATATATCCTTGGAAAAGGATACTTATTTTTAATGGTAACCTTATTCAATTTCCGGTAGTCAATACACATACGAAGCCAACAATCTTTCTTTCTAACAAAAACAAAACAGGAGCACCCCATGGAGAGATAATATGTCGGATGAAACCCTTATCTAACAAATCTTTCAATTGCTCCTTTAATTCTTTAAGTTCTACTAGAGCCATACGATAAGAAGGAATAGAGATACGTTGTGTATTTGTGAGAATGTCAATACTGAAGTCTATTTCCCTCTTGGGAGGCATACCAGTTAGATCTTCAGGGAACACTTCCAGAAACTCATTTATAATATGGTCAAACTCAAGAGTAGAGGTCTCGGAATATATATCCCTCACCCTAACTAGATGGTAAATGCAACCCTTTGCAATCATCTATCTAGCTTTAAGACAAGAATCAAATTGACCCTTAGCATTAAATTTCCCCCTTTCCACTGTACAAACTTAAAGTTGATTACACGGGTTCTACAATCACTAAAGGCATAGCTCGAGTGCAGCCAAACTATACCAAGGATAACATCAAAATCTAGAATACCAAGCTCTACAATGTCAACATGAGTGACTCTTTGAGACAAGGAGACGAGACACTTTCTATAGACCCTCTTAGCAACAACAGAATAACCAACACGAGTATAGATAGAAATTTTTTATAACAACACATCCGGAAGAATATCAAACCTTATAGCCAGATATGGCGTCACAAAATATAAGGTAGCACTAGGGTTAAGTAAAGCATAAATATCAAGTTGGAAGGCTTTCAACATATTGGTAACTAAATCGGAGAACCCTCTTATTCACCATGAGTCTGAAGTTCATAGAATCGTCTTTTCTTGGGAGCGTTGGAACCCAAACCACTAGGAGGAGCTTATTTACCTTTACCTTATCTCCCTTTAGCTGCAAGCATTCAGCAATCCCTCATTTTGTGACCACTCTTTCCAGTACGAAAGCAATGTTTTGTGCTGGCTAAGATTTACCCTTGTGCTTTCTTCCACATCTAGCACAAGTGTCGGCTAAGCATTTACCCTTGTGGCTTAGGGTTAGACACCCTATCTTTGTTGAACTTAGAAGGAGCATTGAATGAATCTTAGTCGGAAAACCTTCGTCGAAACTTAGAACGACCATGTCCATTGAACTTTGAGTGTGAGAATTTACCATCACCGGTCTTAGCCCTCTTTGATTCCCTAGAATTTTCCTTAAATTTGTCTTCAATTTGTTGAGCATGAACCATGAGATGAGAAATTGCCATATCACTTATAAGCATAGCGGTATGACATTCTTTAACAACCATCTCAGACACACCCAAAGCAAACTTACTCATCCTTGCCCTATGATTGGTAACCATAGTAGAAGGATATCTAGACAATTGTGTGAACTTCGAGGAATATTCCTTCACACTCATATTTCCATGATGAAGGTTGATGAATTCAAGCACCTTTGCCTCCCTCATCTCAAGGGAGAAAAACCTATCAAGGAAAGCAAGTTTGAACTTTTCCCAATCGAGAGAACAAACATCTGCTCTCCCGTCTTTCCATTGCTTTAACCATTTATGAGCAACACCCTTAAGTTGATAAGCAGCCAATTCTGCCTTTTCCACCAGCGTCACTCCCATGATCATCAACTCTTTTTAAACCTCATCAATGAACTCTAGAGGGTCTTCCTAAACCTTAGAATGATAAAACTCCAAAGGATTCATTCTAGTGATGTCCCTCACTCTAGACGTCGTTGTACCCACATTTGGGTTCACGAGAACCATAACGTCCCTATTGGCTTGGGCCGTCATGGATTGAGCCAACACTTGAAACGCAGCCCTAACTTCTGCATTAGTCACCTGCTCGACCAAAGGATCGACTGGGAATTAAGGAGCTTGAGGAGGAGCCTGTTGATTCACATTCTCTCCCGCATTCCTCCTAGCATATGCATAATGAGTGGCCAAATCATGTAGAGCATCATATAACGTTTTGGAGAGAGACATTATAAAGTTAAAATTTATCGCATGACTTTAGAGTAATGAAAGAAGTGGAGTTTTCTAAACATCTTATAGTCTTTCATTAATAAATGTGGCGCTATTCACACTCATGAACAAAACTCTACTTGATGTGGCTTATGATACTTCCAAGTCTTTTCTAAACCTTGTATGCTAATTACCAAGTTTTCCACGAGCCAAGGTAGCCCCTAGGTTTCATGGCGTATTAGATCCTGAGAGAACCCATACATGCCACTTTACATTCATCATATAAGAAAATAGAACATAAGATATTTACACGACAATTTCAACATAACAAAGTTTTATGGGGAAAAGTGGAAGTCTAAACATCATCTTAAAGTCATCTAGTACATAAGAATGATTGAGTGGTAGCCCGTACATCAAGTTTGAAAACTGATAGTAAAGACAAAAAGGAAAATCAAGCTCGGTCCTCGGGTGATGAGGACTCACCAAACTTAAATCTTCTACATGAGATCTGTAGCCATGAAAGTGTGAATCCATAAGGTCGGACCCTACATTAGGGGAAATGTAGGCAAGAGTATGCGTTAGTACAAACATGTACCAAGTATGATAGCCATGCATAAAACATTTGAAAACATACTTAAATTGGGATACCTTTATAAGATGCAAAAACCTAGATAAAAGATGATATAAAAAGGGTTGGAAGACATAAGTCGTAAAACATGGTCAATGCAAAAAAAATAAACCTAAACACATGTGAGATACTTCCAGAAGAAACCTTTGTTCATTGTTGTGGGAGATTTACATTTAACCAACATATACATGTGAGCTATCAACACGAAATCCAATAATTACCCCACATAAAAAATGGGTGTCCTACTTGCCTAGGTAAAACCATGGACTTCTAATTTATATGTATCCACTAGCTAATATTTATCTAATACAATCATCCTATGGGTGCACAGAGGTATCATATAAAGAGATTGCTACTAGAAACCCGACCTCTACTAATTGGAGAGCTCCCATCTCAATATCCTCTCAATGCAAAGTGTAAATCCAATGGAATATCCATGTTCTTAACTTATTCTTATTATCCATGGAAGGGTGATGAGTTTGAGATTTTGACTCATTTAAGGCATATTATTCATAGTTTTACTACCCCCAATACCTATTTTGCACTTTAAACAGATGTTTTAAATGCTAATGTGTAGATAAAAAGGCAAAAGAGCAAGACAAGGACATTAATGGATAAAAAAAAGAATAAAAGTAAAGTTGAAGACCGCCAAAGACACTAGGGATTCATCGAGTAGTCCCTTTGCTCGCCTAAAGTTACACTGTGCCAACTCTTGAAGAAGAGAAATTGGGTGAGGTAACAGACCTGTCGGTGACCCGCCGATTGGATAGGAAAAGGAGGCTCAGATCGCCCAATATTACGGAATTGTTGGTGAAGACACAAGCAAAAACGGCAATCAACAAAGACAAATGGTGCATCACCGATCAAGTCGGTAATCCCGAGCTCGATCGCCCAAGTTTATAGCATCTAAATGGTAATAAAGCAAGATCAAAAAGCAATAGAGAGGAGCATTTAGCGCGTCTTCGACTTGATCGGTTATACGCGACTTATATCGTCGAACAACCGCCGAGGCCAAAATTTTGAGAAAGTATAAATGGATTTTTAAGAAAAGACCAAAGGATCGTATCATTGTATAAACTCATAGTTTGAATGGAAACAATGTTCTTGCTTAGTTTTGAAGCATTTTTTAGTAATTTTTGAATTGGGTTTTGGAATTGAAGCTACATTGAATCATTGTAAGGATTTGGAGATTAAGACCCAACTATGGAAAATGTAATCGGTATCGATCTCTTACTTTTTATGATGTGTAGCTAAAATCCCCATTCTTGGGGGTATGATTATGTGACTAATTTTCTAATTTAGCTTATGGGTGTTATGGATTATTGACTTTATTGTTGTTTTGTAGTGGGTTTGTTCTACAGCTGAGGTTCAATTTATGAGTTGTAGTGAAATTGCAATTCTAATTTAGTATTTTTTGCTTGCTTGAGAAAGAGGTGTAAAGTCAAGGTTATAAATCAGCATTTGTAGTGATTGGGTTTTTGTGGGTTCAGCTCGAGAGAGTGAATTCTAAACTCGATTCTACCTATCTAGCTCGAGAGAGTAGATAAAGTGAGGTATTGGGCTATTTATAGTGTTAAGCTCGTCGAGGTTCGAGAGAACTTGTTCGAATCGTAATAATTTTCAAGAGAAAGCTATGCATCTAAAGTCTAGTCTACCCGCTAAGATTTAAAATACATTAATAATATCTTATCACCCATCTAGTGAAATTGACAATTATTCGGTCACACCGCCAAGTACCCTTTAATAACTTGATTACTCCCCTGTTGTCCGTAATTGCTTTAGTTGTTAATTGACAAACCAACTCCCCCTATCTGACATTCGTGTCACCATTTTTACTTCTCTAATTGAATTCGATAATTTCTATCCATATAACTGATTAGACCACTTTTATAACCTCATAAATGAATTCAAACTTGTACTGCTCCCTGTGGGTTCGACCCCAACTCATTTGTTGGATTTTATACTAGATAACGATCACCTACACCTAGTATTGGATGAGTTATAGTTGAGCGTTTATCAATGGGCACGTCATATTGCCAATCCAAGTTAAGTCATATGTAATCCATGGAAAGGCAATATTAAGTAACCAATCCAAGCTAGGTTTCATTAGAAAAGCGCATTAACTTTGATTCATTTTAGGTGAGAAGACCTTCCAACCTTAGAATCCTTTATGTGAGAAAACCGTTCACATCCATGCATAAGGTAGTTATGTAAGTAATCCTTTCACAACAATTAAGCACAACAACAACATATATGATTTTACTCTCAATGCAATCTGCATCATCTCATCAATTCCATAAGAACAAACATAATTCCAAATTTCATCTTTCATAGTTCAAAACCCACTTTCAATTATCAATATCTATAAATCATGGGCTAAGCATGGGTTAATGGGTATTCATCTTAAAATTGTGTGATTATATCAATTCGTCCGTAAAAGTTCATAAATCAATTAAGTAAATCAACATTGAAAGGACCAAATGACATGTAAGAAAACCCTAACTCAATTGGGGGATTTCTAGCTTTGTAAATTAGAGAATTTAGGAACTCCATGGATGAAAACTATCATACCTCAATACCAAAATCTTTCCTTCTATGGTGGAATTGTAGTCTTCACTTGAAACCTTAGGTTGACTACTTCTTCAAGCTTCCTAGAGAAAGAAATATTTTTCGAGAGGAAGACTTGTTCTTCTTTCAAGAAATTTAGAGAATGATTTAAATTGGGGAAATTTTAGGGGTAAAATCTCTTATATATGACTTTAGATGTAGGGTAAAATGACATAGTATTAGGCTAGAATAGTTAGGAATAGACCTAAAATCCCTTAAGAAAATAGTTGTCGGCACCCATCGACGGCCAAACCGATGATCCGTTGGTCACACCATGGACCGTTTTGGCCAGAAGGATGGACCATTGGTGGCATCCATCGATTTTGGCACCAGATTTTATGAAGAACTGAAACTTTTCTCTCTTTTTGAATTTGAGGTGTTACAGACCTATGAGATGAAACTTTTATGTATTTCTCTTTACGGAGACAGTTGAATTGATTCCTAACTTCTTTAAACTCATTGGCGTTGATTACTAATGTGGCATATTCTTTAATTGAAGGTCTCATTGCAAATGTTGATCGTAAGCCAGTTTGAGTTGTGGATGTTTTCCTTATTCATTACACTATTGGTGCATATCTCTCTTCACTATTTTTCATGGTGATCACCGGTGTCAATATAACAAGCTTGTCTACCCCTTATATATATGTGTACCCCGACTACATATATAGAAAACCTAGTATTGTTGGGTAAGGTAGAGCTACATTAGATTTTTGCGTAGCCCGCTGAATTTCCTTAACCATGATTTTATGTTATAAGACATTTTGTCCTTTAATGAGGTGAGCTATGAACAACACAACTAAAATCCAAACATGATATGTGTCTCTTGAAGTCATTAAACTTCTTCGCAAAAAGTCAAACAATAGTTTCCCTTAAAGGAGTAGGTCTTGTCTCTTTATTTCAGTACCATCTCCTGCCTATCTTAGGGATCCTATTGCAATCAATTAAGCTACCCAAAAGTATTGACTTTGTATTGACATTTTATATAATAGGTGAAACTAAAATTCAGAACTAGGATGCATTGCAACAAAAAGAATAGAGTGTTGCATGTGTAACAAGTACTTCTTTTCCCCTTACTATAACCAATGGTCCACGGTGGGACTTATGAACCGTTGGAGGGCCCGTGGATTGGCCACCCAAAATTTGTCCAGACCATAGACCATGGTGGGACCTACGCACATAGGTGGGTCCACGGTCCGTTATCCAGGAGCCGTGGGTCCAGACAAAAGTCTCGACCAACAATGACAAGTGTGCAGGATGGACCGTTGGTCCATCCACGTTTCGTCGATGGGGTCTCATGGGTCACTGTTGTTAGTTATTTTCAACGGCAGTTGAGTCTTTTCCTACTTAATTAGTTCATATACTATTGTTTTACCTATGTTTAGGACCCCTATATAAGTCTTTTAACCCCCAAATTCACCCCATTAAATTCATTCTTCCAAATTCATAAAAGAATCCCAAATCTCCTCTCAAATATTTTCTCTAAAAACATGAAGAAGAAGAAGATTCAACCAAGGGTTTCAAGCAAAGGGTCCAATTCCACCATTGAAGGCTAGAAATTGGAGTCAAGGTATGATAGTTTTCATCCATGGATTCCTTCAATCCATGGAGTTCCCAAATTCCACTATTTTAAAAGTTAGAATTCCCCAATTGAGTTAGGGTTTTCTTCAATTATCATGGGTTCTTTTCATTATTGATTTAATTGATTGAATTTTGATCTTCTAAGCATGAATTGATGAATTCCTATGGTTTTATAATAAATTCCCCTATGAACCCATGTGACCCCTATGTTTTAAAGTTATGAACTATATGTAGTGGGATTTTGATCTTCGACGAAGAGTTTTATGAAATTGAACATGTATTACTAGTTTTACATGAATTTATGATAAAATCCATATCTAACCTATTTTTTTCTATGAATTAATGATTGAAGTCGTGTTTTGACCTCAAGGAGGTAAATTATGGACTTATGCATTGCTTATTAAATCTACGCAAATGTTTTAAGGGTGCTTTGAGAGTAAAGTACCAATGATGATGTTGTGTTGTGAAATGATATTCTCATTAAACCACATACAAGCATGATGTGAAAGATTTTCTCACATAGAAATGATTCTTAGGTTGAAAGGCTTTCTCACCTAATTGAATCAACGACTAGGAGCTATCTTAATTAAACTAGCTTGAATTGGTTGTCCAAGGAAACCTTTTCACGAGTAATGAATTCAAGTAAGAAATGACTATTTTGTTGGAATTTATGGTTATCGTCGAGTGGATATTGATATTGAGATGGAAGTTCTCCCGTAGTAGAGGCCAAGTTTTGATGTGTCCAAGGTTTGGACTCATTTAGGGCATTATTTAGAATGATTTAGTGTCTTCAAATGGTTATTTTGTGCAGATAACTGATGCAAAACCCTTGATTTCCAGGTACATGGATTGAGGAACAAAGCTAGGACAAAAATGGGAAATAGAGACAACACGAGCACAAAAGAGAAAGGAAAAACAAGCTTGATGATCGCCGATGCCGCTCGGCGACTCACCAAGTATGCACTCTACCTCCTAAAGTTATAGAACACTGAGGTTAAATTAGGGGTAGCTTTAGCGAGCTGTAGTTCCATTCGGTGTGTCGCGGATCGCTTCGGCGTTGGATGACCAGGTCGCCAAAGGTACTGATGGAGATTCAGATAAGTGCTGATGGGCGAGATGAAAGGAAAAAGGGCACATCGCAGAATCACTCGGTGATCCCGATCTGGCTCTCCTAAAATTATAGTGGCTGAACTAAGAAGAGGTGAAATATGAAGGCGGGAGGAAGGAAAATCGGTGAGTCGCCAAATGGTCGGCGAAGCCCGACTTACCTCGCCGATTGGTGCCAAACAGCCACACATCATACTTGCATAAATTGATTTTTGCTAGAGAGAGAAGGTATTAAAAAATGTAAGGAACAAAAGATTTAGAGCGAAAACACCACCATTATTGGTATCGAAGTGAGTTTAGCAAGATTATTCATTGATATTTTGTAATAGAGAAGATTTTAGTTGATTTTAACTTTCAAATTTCATATACCCTGCTATGGAAAAGGTGGCAGGTGTTGATTTTCATCTTTTCTCCATGATTGGCTAAAACCCTAACCTTGGGGGTTTGACAATATCACCAATTGTTGCATCCTACTAAATGGGTGTTATAGATTAGTGATTGTTGGTGTTAATTTGAAGCGGGTCTAAATTATTATGGTGGTTTAATTTACTTATTGCATCGTCGGTGTGACAAATTTCAGAGTTTTCTGCTTGCCTGAGAGAGAAGTGCGGAACCAACATAGTAATTTGGCATCCTTAGTAATGGGTTTGATGGTTTTCGCTTGAGAGAGTGAAACCCAAGACCCAACCTTTGTATCTAGATCGAAAGAGTATATTTGATGAGAATGTGGGCTGGTTAGCTTTGGATAGTGTTGAGGTTCGAGAGAACTCAACGGAAATAAAGCAATTGTTCGAGAGAAAGTTGTTTTACTTATAGTCCATTCTACCCGCGACAATTTAACATTATCGGTAATGATGTACACCCTTTAAGTTAAATTCGATAGTTGGCTAGTCAATCCCCCAAATGTGTTCTAATTATCAGATTATTTCTTATTATTACTTTGAATTGTGTTGGCAACGATATCCTGAAGATTTGTTTATCAAACTCTTAAGTGTGTGCTGCTTAACTGCAAGGGTTATCATCATACTTTCATATTTGAATTCAAAGAAAACTACTCCCTATGGGAACGACCCCAAATAAGTTGGTTGGGTTATATACTGAGTAAGGATCATTGATGCTTAGAACTAGATTAAGTGTTCTTGATACGTTAAATCAGGTTTCTAGTAGCAATCTCCTCATCCCACAACTATGTGCCCCCATAGGTTGATTAGCTAGTTGATCCACTTATGCTAGAAGTTTGAGGTTCTACCTTTGGCAAGTAGAAAACTTTTCAGTGTGGGAGACACCGAGGGTACCGTTGGGTTGTGACAAACTATGTAATAAGAGACAAGGTTTAGAATGGTCCTAGGATGTCTCATAAGCCATGTCTAGTAGGGTCTTGTTCATGAGTGTGAAGCGTGCCATATTTATGAATTATAGGCTACAAGATGATTAAGAAACTCCACTTCTTTCATTACTCTTAAATTGTGTGATAGAGTTTAACTCTATAAAGTCTCTCTCCTAATCCTTATCCTATGTTCTTCAGGATATGCCTATCCGAAGAGCTTATGCTAGAAGGAATGAGAGAGACAATGCGGAACAAGAAACTCCTCCCCAAACTTTTCAAGTTCCGGTCGATCCTTTGGCCAAGCATGTGTCTAATGCGGAGTTTAGCAATACTTTTCAAGTGTTGGCTCAAGCCGTGATGACCCAAGCCAATAGGGAGGTTGTGGTTCCCGCAAGCTCAAATGTGAATACGACAGTTTCAAGAGTGAGGGACTTCACAAGGATGAATCCTTCAGAGTTTCACAGTTCTAAAGTTGAGCAAGATCCTCAAGAGCTTATTGATGAAATCTATAAGATTTTGATGATCATGGGAGTTACACCATTGGAAAAGGCAGAGTTGTCCTCTTGTCAATTGAAAGAGCTGGCTCAAGTATGGAATAACCAATGGAAAGAAGGGAGGCCGAAAGATGCATGTCCTCTTGACTGGGAGAAGTTTAAGGCTACGTTTCTTGATAGGTTCTTTCTCCTTGAGATAGGGGAAGCTAAGGTGCTAGAGTTCATTAAGCTTCGACAAGGGAGTATTAGTGTGAGGGAATATGCTCTAAAGTTCACTCAATTATCTAAGTATGCTCCAACAATGGTTCCAGATTCAAGGCTAAAATGAGTAACTTTGTTTCGGGTATGTCTGAAAATGTGTTTAAACAGTGCCGAATCACAATGCTCATTCATGCTATGGACATCTCTCGTCTCATGGTGCATGCACCACAAATTGAAGAGGAGAAACTCCAGGAAAAGTCTAGATAGGTAAAAAGGGCTAAGATCGGTGATTGTAACTTTTCACACACAAGGTCCAATGGACAAGGTCTTTCAAGATTTCGGCAAAGGTTTTCCGGCCAAGGATCCTCCAATGCTCCTCGAGAGATCAACAAAGATAGGGTGTCTAACCCTATGCCTCAAGGAGCTAATGATAGTGGATCTTTATTGCCTAGGTCTAATTGTACTAAGTGTGGAAGGAGGCACGATGGCAGGTGTCTAGCCGGAATGGATGGTTGTGGTAAAAGTGGTCACAAAATGAGAGATTGCCAAATGCGTACGGCTAAAGGGAGAGAGGGCAAGCAATCTACTCCTAGTGGTTCAGGTTCCAATTCCCCTATGAAAAACCGCTTCTATGCACTTCAAAACCGAGGTGAACAAGAGAGTTCTTTGGATGTGGTTACCGGTATGTTCAAAGTTTTACAACTTTATGTTTATGCTTTACTTGATCCCAGTGCTACCTTGTATTTTTTGATGCCATATGTGGCTATGATGTTTGATGTGCTCCCTGATGTGTTTTTAGAACCTTTTTCTATCTCTACTTCTGTCGGGTGATTCTGTGGTGGCTAAGAGGGACTATAGAAAGTTTCTAGTTTCCTATTCCCATAGAGATACTCTTGTTGACTAGGTAGAGCTTGATATGTTAGACTTTGATGTTATCTTGGGTATGGATTGGCTGCTCTCTTGTTATGCTTTTATTTATTGTAGAACTCGTGTAGTCAAGTTTTAGTTTCTGAATGAGCCTATACTAGAGTTGAAGGGGGGAAATTCTATGCCTAAGGGTGAGTTTGTCTGTTATCTTAAAGTGAGAAAGATAATTTCTAAGTGTTTCTTTTACCATCTAGTTAGGGTGAGTATGTAGATTCCGAAACCCCTACTCTCAAGTCGGTCCCCGTTATAAATGAGTTTCTGAAAGTGTTCCTAGGTGATCTACTCGGTATTCCACCTGAGCGGGAAATAGACTTCGCTATTGACCTTCTCCCAGATACACAACCTATTTTGATTGCTCCTTATCGTATGGATCCAACATTACTTAAGGTGTTGAAAGAACATTTGAAGGATTTGTTGGATAAGGGTTTCATCTGACCGAGTATTTCTCCATAGGGTGCTCCATTTTTATTTGTTAGATGGGTCCCTTCGTATGTGTATTGACTATTGTTAGTTGAATAAGGTGACCATTAATAATAAGTATTCTCTCCAAAGGATAGATGATTTATTTGACCAACTTCAAGGGGTAAGTTATTTCTCTAAGATTGATCTGTGATCGGGTTATCACCAATTGAGGGTGAAAGATGATGACATTCTGAAGAAGGCTTTTCAAACTCGATATGGTCAGTATGAGTTTCTAGTAATGTCATTTGGGTTGACTAATGCTCTGGCAGCGCTTATGGACTTGATGAATAGAGTGTTTAGACAATACCTTGACATGTTTGTGATTGTGTTCATCGATGATATTTTCGTCTATTCAAGGAGTGAGAACCAGCATATTGATCATTTGAGGATCGTATTACAAATCCTTAAGGACCAAAATCTTTTCAGAAATTTTAGCAAATGTGAAATTTTGTTAAGGTTTGTAGCTTTCCTTGGTCATATTGTCTCAAGGAAGGGTATTAAGGTAGATCCTAAGAAGACGGATGCAGTCAAGAGTTGGCCTAGACCTCTAACTCCTTCGGATATTAGAAGTTTCTTGGGTTAAGCTGGTTATTATAGAAGATTTGTTGAGGGACTTTCTTCAATTGCCTCTCCTTTGACGGATTTGACTCAAAAGAAAGCTAAGTTACTGGATGGAACATATGGTTTTGTTGTTTATTGTGATGCCTCGAGAATTGGGCTAGGGTGTGCACTAATTCAAAATGGAAAAGTTATTGCCTAAGTCTCAAGTAAACTTAAAATCCATGAGAAGAGTTATCCTACTCACGAACTTGAGTTAGCGGCGGTACTATTTTCCTTAAAAGATTTGGAGACACTATTTGTACAGAGTTCGTGTGGATGTTGTTTACCGACCACAAGAGTTTGCAATATTTGTTTAATAAAAAAGATTTGAATCTTCCCAAAAGAAGGTGGCTTGAGTTATTAAAATATTATGAAATGAGTTATTTATCACCTCAATAAAGCTAATGTGGTAGAGAATGATCTTAGTCGTATGTGTATGGGTAGTGTTGCTCATATTAAAGAAGAAAAGAAAGAGTTGGTTCGAGATGTTCATAGATTGGCTCGTTTAGGTGTTCAACTAGCAGAATCCACTAAAGGTGGTGTTATGGTACACAATGGTTCTGAATCATCCTTTGTGGTGGATGTGAAAACCAAGCAAAATCTTGATCCAATTTAGATAGAATTTAAAGGTGGTACTTAAGAAATTCATTGAGGCTTTCTCCCAAGGGGGAGATGGTGTAATTAGATACCAAGGTCATTTATGTGTTCCAAATGTGGATAACTTGAGGGAATATTTTTTGACAGAAGCTCATAGTTCGCGGTATTCCATTCACTCGGGAGCCACCAAGATGTACCGTGACCTACGGGAAGTCTCTTGGTGGAACGAGATGAAGAAGGATATTGCGGGATTTGTGGCTAAATATAAAAATTACCAAACAGTGAGGATTGAGCATAAAAAAAACCCCCAATATATTAGTATCCCTACTTGGAAGTTGGAAGAATTAAATATGGACTTTATTGTTGGTTCGCCTCGCACCCGGCGACAACATGACTCTATTTGGGTTATAGTAGATCGGATGACAAAATCGGCTCATTTCCTTCTCTCACAGTTTCTTATTCGGCGGAGCACTATGCCAAGATGTACTTAAGAGAAATCGTATGGATACATGGGGTGCCTTTATCCATTATTTCCGATCATGGTACCCAATTCACTTATCTGTTTTGGAAGTCATTCCAAAAAGCGCTTGGCACTAAGGTTAATCTTAGCACAACTTTTCACCCCCAAACTGATGGGCCAGTGGAGCGTACTATCCAAAATTTGGAAGATATGTTAAGGGCTTGAGTAATCGATTCTAAGGGCAATTGTGATGACCATTTGCCATTGATTTTCTTACAATAATTGTTATCACTCGAGTATTGATATGGCTCCATTTGAGGCCTTGTATGGTAAGAGGTGTAGATCTCCCATAGGTTGGTTTGAGGTGGGTGAAGTTGCCATAATAGACCCCGAGCTAGTTCATGAGGCAATTGAGAAACTCTGACTCATTAGAGAGAGGTTGTTGAGAAAGGCACAAAGCGGCAAAAGTCTTATACCAATGTGAGAAGAAGGGATCTAGAGTTTGATGTTAACTACTGGGTTACTTGAAAATCTTACCCATGAAGGGTGTAATTGTAGCGACCCTTTTGGAAGGATACTATCACTTAAAGAATAAATCTAATTTAATACTTGCGACATTTAAAAGAGATTAACGAAGGGCATATTGATTATAATCTAGTAGAGGAATTAGGTTAATAAAAAAATAGGTAAGGAAGTGCAGCCTGCCCATTTACACATTATTTTGATGTCAAATTGATATTGCGCATAATTTTAACTTGTGGCAGAAGAACCCTTCCAAAATAATCTAAGCAAATAACTTACGAGATTTTAATGCATATATTATCCTCACACTTAAACATGATAGAAAAAGAATATTACCAACTTCCGAGTACCAAAATTAGCCGGTTCATGTTTCACACAAACTTTCAAACAAATAATAAATTTAGTATATTACAAGACTTGGGTTTACACACCCCAAAAATAACAAAACATATAGCCATACTTATATTAAAACCCGTGGTGACATGATCAAATTAGCCTTCAAAAGATCATGTAAATATACAACACATAGATCATGTACAAGTCCCAAGGTTTATACAAAATATAGATGCCTACATGCAAATGTGATCTCCCTTAAGGCTCTCAAAGTTTCCATCTCCAATGGACAACTTCATGCATCCTCTCTAACATTTCCTACGATAGAAACAACTATTGCTAAACATATATAGCTCAGTGGTGTAAAACCTATAGGTTCGGAGCCCTCAGATTCACCAAGCTACCTTTCTCAAGTCATGGGCAGCACAATTGAAACATAATAAATAAATCAAGCGAACAATATATAAAGAGTGTCAAGTTCGATATTTAAAGATCCAAATGTCAAGAACTCTAATAGCACCATTTTCCAAGAGATTCAATAACAAGGCTCGCCCAATATATACATCATGTTGTCACACCAACGGGACAAAACACAATAATCAAGAGAGCCAGGAACTATATTAAAAATGGCTTTCTAGTTCATACTAAAATGGACAATTTCCATACTTAAGATGAAATTAAAATCTAGAGTCAAGATGGCAAATGATCCGAGTCAAGAGGCATGCCAATAGTGACGAAGTCACAACAACAAAAAAGACAAGGTCCCAACAATAGTGCCAGGTGATCAAACAATCCGTACAAGTGGGCGAGTTACACAAGTGTCTTTAATGTCTTAAAGGATACCAATTTGACAATGCAAAGTGATAAGAGGTAACCAAGGTATGAAGATAGACTTTCAGATATACCAGCAGGTAAAAAGAGTACAAGTACAAGTTTATACAAAAACCTCAGTGCTTTAGCATAAAAAAATCCAACACAACTGCAAGAGTTCAAACCGTAGACCAACCAACGTATCAAGGTCCTCAACTTGTTCATGAGTATATACAACAAAAAGGTAGGATGTGTCACGACTTCCAGCTAAAAGGACCAAGTTTTTCTCTTGTGATTTTGAAGAACAACTGGTTAGATAATGTTCTAAGGTTTTTAGACTTCACTGGAAACGAATTTCACTAGAGGAGGTGTGAAAATATGTAAAAAAATATGATGTTTATCACTTACACAACAGTCACTAAAAGGGGCTGCATAAACAAAAAGTGTGCTGCCCAAAATGCATAGATATATACTTATATGTATATCCCTCACCTCTCTTTTAAGTTATAGATAATTCTAATTAGAATATTACGTAAAAACCCCAATACAATCCCTTAAATTACGATCACAAATTATGATAAGCAAGTTTGCAAATATCGCAAAATTTCAAGTTCCTAAAAAGAGAATAAGACATAATAATTAAAGTAATTAAGGAATGGTGTATCGGCATGCGAATCTTTGTTTTAGTAATTAGGGGGTGTTACAAGTCTCTCCCCCTTCAAGAAATTTCGTCTCGAAATTTATCTTATACTAGTCCCGAAACAAGTGTGGATATTGGGTCCTCATGTCTTCTTCTGTCTCCCAGGTAGTTTCTTTTCCAGAATAGTTCCTCCAAAGTATCTTTAGTAAGAGAATTCTCTCATATCTAAGTTTCTTTACTTCTCAAGCTTGAAATAGGATAGGTTCTTCATTATACATCAAGTCAGGATTAACCTTAATAGATTCAACTGGAAGAACATGAGATGGATCAGAACGATATCTTTTGAGCATAGAAACATGGAAGACATTGTGGATCTTGTCTAAATCTGGTGGCAAAGCTAATTTAACTAGCCCTACCCTTTCAAGTATCTCATAAGGTCCAATAAATCGGAAACAAAGTTTTCCTTTTTTTCCAAATCTCATAATCTTTTTCCATGGAGACACCTTTAAGAATACATTATGTCCAACTTGATATTCAATATCACGCCTTTTAAGATCAGCGTACGACTCTTTTCTATCATAAGAAATATTTAGACGATCCTTGATAATTATTACCTTGTCCGTTGTTTGTTGCACATTTTAGGACCAATAAGCTTTCTTTCACCAACTTCACTCCAACAAAGAGGGGTCCGACACTTTCTTCCATACAAGGCTTCATAGGGAGGCATTCCAATACTCTATTGGTAACTATTATTTTAAGCAAATTCTATCAAGGTCAAGTGTTTGTCCCAAATACCTTCAAACTCCATAATGCAAGCTCAAAGCATATCCTCCAAAATTTGTATCACTCTTTCCGACTGACCATCTGTCTGAGGATGGAACAAAGTTCTAAATTTTAACTTAGTACCTAAAGCTTCTTTCAAGCTACCCCAAAATCTAGATGTAAACCTTGGGTCTCGGTCAGATACAATAGACACAGGGATCCCTTGTAGTCTAACAATCTCATTAATGTACAATTCGGCTAAACGCTCAAGTGATTAATCCATCCTGATTGCTAAGAAGTGAGCACTCTTGGTTAGCCTATCCACAATCATTCATATCACATCATGATTTCTCTGAATGCGAGGAAGTCCAGAAACAAAATCCATAGTTATTCTCCCCTATTTCCATTTCGGCATCGACAAGGGCTATAGTAGACCAACTGGTACCTGATGTTCTACCTTTACTTCTTGACAAGCCAAACATTTTGAAATGAACTCTGCAATGTCTCGCATTGCATATGGTGATGTATGTGCTTCATTCAATATTTCTCTCCTCAATTTGGCATCATTAGGGACACATAACCTATTATGATAAAATAAGACACCATCCTTCTATTAATGTAAAATCAAGAATTTCCTCATTTTGAACTTCTCTGGTGAATTTTACAAGTTTCTCATCTAACTTTTATGCTTCTTTCACCTGTTCAAGTAATATTGGCTTTGCAAACTAGAAATAACTAAATCATTTGAATCAAGTGTAAAAAAACATTAATGGCTCTTAACTCAAGGAACAAGGGCAAAGGACTCAAATAGATGCTTGCGAAGAATTTTCGAATTAAGGCATCTGCAACCACATTGGCTTTACCTGGATGATAATCAATCGTGTGGTCATAATCCTTAATGAGTTCAAGCCATCTACATTGTCTTAGGTTTATCTCCTTATGAGTACCCAAGTACTTTAAGCTCTCGTGATTAGTGAATACATGACATTTCTCTCCATACAAATAATGTCGCCATATTTTTAAAGCAAACACTATAGCAGCAAGGTCAAAGTCATGAGTAGGATAATTCAATTCATGCGGTTTTAATTTCCGAGAGGCATAAGAAATAACCTTCCCTTCTTGCATCAATACGCATCCTAGACCATTGTGAGAAGCATCACTGTATACTACATACTCTTTCCCTTTAATTGGTAGAGTAAATGTAGGCGCTTGAGTCAACAAGGATTTGAGAGTTTCAAAGCTCTCTTGTCATCCCAAATAAACTTTACTTCATTCTTTAAGAGTTTATTCAAAGGGGAGGCGATAATGGAAAAGCCTTTCACAAATCTTCTATAGTATCCTGCTAAGTCCAAGAAACTTCTTACCTTAGTTGGACTTTTGGGAGGTCATCATTCAACAACTGCTTGTATCATACTAGGATCCACCTTCACGCCTTTGGTTGATACAACATGTCCCAGAAAAGCCACTTCATTAAGCCAAAATTCACACTTGGAAAGTTTAGCATAAAGTTCTTTCTCCTTCAAAATTTGCAAAATAATCTGAAGGTCTTTATCATGGTCTTCACTAATTCTGGAAAAAATTAAAATATCATCTATAAAGACAACCACAAACTGATCAAGATAAGGTTTGAATACTTGATTCGTTAGATCCATGAATATCACAGGAGCATCTACCAATCCGAGTGACATCACCAAAAATTCATAATGACCATATCGCATTCAAAAAGCAGTTTTAGGGATATCTTCTCTCTAACATGCAATTGGTGATATCAAGACCTTAAATCAATCTTTGAGAATACTTTAGGACCCTTCAGTTGGTTAAACAAATCATCGATCCTTGGTAGTGGATATTTATTCTTGATTGTTATTCTGTTCATTTGCCTATAGTCAATACAAAGCCTAAGAGTGTCATCTTTCTTCTTTACGAATAAAACAGGGGCTCCCTAAGGAGAAACACCAGGTCGAATAAAACCTTTCTCAAGAAGTTTTTGCAATTGAGCTTTCAATTTTCTTAACTCTCCTGGAGCCACTATACAAGGAGTGATGGAAATATGGGTAGATTTAGGAATAAACTCGATTGGAAATTCAACCTCTCTTTCCGGGAGCAACCCAGGAAGATTTTCTGGGAACACTTCTGGTAAATCACATACAAAAGGTATGTTCTTGATACAAGGACTCTCAACTTGTCTATCAACTATGTGAGCAAGGTATGCCCCACAACCTTGATATATCAACTTTCTTGCCAAGGACGCAAAAATGATACTAGATGTCAATGATCTTTCACCTAGTACAATGATGTGTGAAAATGTAGGATCTTTAAAAGTGACATGCTTTGACCAACAATCTACTACTTCATGATATTTATAAAGCCAATCCATCCCAATAATAACATTAAAACCTTGAAGGGCATTTCAATCAAATCAGCAGGGAAGACTAGGTTTTGAATCACGAAGGGATAATCTTGGTAAATTTGATTACTCACAACTTGATAACCCAAAGGACTTTCAACCAGCACATCATAATTAAGTCTCAACGATTTCACGTTTTAAAGAAGAACAAGTGATGAACAAATATAGGAATGTGTAGAACATGGATCAAACAATGTACACACACAAAAGCCAAATAAGTGAAAAATTTACCGACAACCACGTCTTTTCCATCTTGATCATCCCTCCACATCATAGCATAAGCGCATGCAGTAGTCCTTGGTCCACTAGCTTTATTAGCTCCACTTGCACCCGCTGCTTGGGATTTTTTAGGTCTTGCACCTCTATTAGTTTGAGGAAGATTGGTAGAAGGTTTATGAACTGAGCCTTCAGTTTTCAAGGAAGGAGGATTATTACGATTAGGACAATCCTTCACTTTATGATCAAAGCTCCCACAATTGAAACATGCACAAGAAGCACTCATGCAAGTACCATAATGATTCTTTCTACATTGTGGACAAGTGGGAATGGGAGGCGTGCCTTGGCTATAATTTGGAGTGCTAGCTGTAGAAAAATATGTTCTATTTTGCTTTTGTTGAGGTGGCGTGTTATCACTACCAGTCTTAGAATCATCAAACCTTTCCCTTTTTGATGGACCTTCGAAATATGGTCTAGGGTATCTAAATTTGTTTTCATTTCTACTAGCTTCTTCTTTATCAAGTTGTTCTCAAGTAAAAGCAGCAGACACGAACTTACAAAAGTTCTCATGTTGCAGGATAACCACATTCTTCCTAATGGAATCATTTAAACCGTCTTCAAATTTCCTGCACTTGTCTTTTTCCTCTTTAATAATACCTCCAGCATAACGAGAGAGCCTTAGAAACCTCTGTTGGTAATCAACAATAGACATGCCTCATTGCCTTAAATTCAGAAAACTCCTTTTTCTTTGCATCATAATAAGCAGGTGGAACATACATCATACGAAATTCCTTAAGAAAATCATCCCAAATAAGAACTGGAGGTTTTACCTTGGCATAAACATCCGTTTGCAAAAGTGAAATAACATACTTAAATTTTGCAATATTTGAACACTCCAACTGCTCAAACACCCGTATCCAAGCGCTCCAACCATTGTTCAGCATCAGTGGAATCAATAGTGCCTTCAAACTCCACTCCACCCATTTTCCTCATTTTCTAAAAGTTAATCCCATTGGGATCATGCATCGATTTAGCCATGTGGTGGAAGAATTCAGCCATTTATTGAAAATGAGGATTCTTGTCTTGAGTACCACGACTCTTGTGAGGATGTAAACCAGCTCTTACACCCTGTTGGTTTCCCCCTTTACACCCATTAGTGTGGGGAACATATTGATTCAAGAAATGTTCTCCAACCCCTTCCAGTGCTTAAGGTTTGAAAATAGAGGTACCCGAACCTTCATGAGCAGCTTCTGTAGGTCTGTCAGACGAAGAGGCCATAACTTAATTCCTTCAAAAGAGATGATCACATTGCATTGGAGACATGTACTTGATGCATATGCTCTCTAAATGCGATAAAAAAATGTTATAAACCATGTAAGTAAACAAATAATCTAAATAGAACCTTTTCGAAAGCGAACAAGTATTCAAGTAATTCACAACAAAAGTCCTAGAACCACAAACCTAGGCTCTAATACGAATACTTGTAGCGACCATTTTGGAACGATACTACCACTTAAAGAATAAACCTAATTTAATACTTCCGACATTTAAAATAGATTAACGAAGGGCATATTGATTATAATCTAGTAGAGGAATTAGATTCATAAAAACAATAGTTAAGGAACTGAAGCCTGCCCATTTACACTTTAATTTGATGTCAAATTGATATTGCACAAAATTTTAACTTGTGGCGGAAGAAACCTTCCAAAATAATCTAAGCAAATAACTTATGAGATTTTCATAAATATATTATCCTCACACTTAAACATGATATAAAAATAATATTATCAACTTCCGAGTACCAAAATTAGCCGGCTCATGCTTCACACAAACATTGAAACAAATAGTAAATTTAGTATATTACTAGACTTGGGTTTACACACCCAAAAAGAACAAAACATATAGCCATACTTATATTAAAACCCACGGTAATATGATCAAATTAGCCTTCCAAATATCATGTAAATGTACAACACATTGATCATGTACAAGCCCCAATGTTTATACAAAATATAGATGCCTATATGCAAATCTGATCTTCCTTAAGGCTCTCAAAATCTCCATCTCCAATGGCCAGCTCATGAATCCTCTAGAACATTCCCTATGATAGAAACAACTCTGGCTAAGCATATAGTTTAGTGGTGTAAAAACTATAGGTTCAAAGCCCTCAGATTCATCAAGCTACCTTTCTCAAGTCATGGGAAGCACAATTGAAACATAATAAATAAATCAAGTAAACAATATATAAAGAGTGTAAAGTTTGATACTTAAAGATCCAAATGTCAAGAACGCTCATAGCACCATTTTCTAAGAGATTATATAACAAGGATCGACCAATATATACATCATATCGTCTTACCAAGCACAAACAAGTATCAAGAATGACCAATGCCTTGCATCAAGAAGGGTCAAAACCCAATAATCAAGAGAGCCTTGAACTATATTAAAAATGCTTTCCGAGATCGTACTTAAAATGGACAACTTCCATACATAAGACGAACTAAAAATCCAGAGTCAAGATGACAAATCATCCGAGTCAAGAGTTATTCCAATAGTGAAAATGTCACAGCCACAAGAAGGACAAGGTCCCAACAAGAGTGCTAGGTGATCAAACAATCCGTACAAGTGGGCGAGTTACACAAGTGTCTTTAATGCCTTAAAGGATACCAACACGACAAAATAAAGTGACAAGAGGTAACCAAGGTACCAAGATAAACTCTCAGATATACCAGCAGGTAAAAAGAGTACAAGTACAAGTTTATACATAAACCTCAGTGCTTTAGCATAGAAATAGTCCAACACAACTTTAAGAGTTCAAACCGTAGACCAACCAACGTATCAAGGTCCTCAACTTGTTCACGAGTATATACAACCAAAAGGTAGGATGTGTCTCGACTTTCGGTTAAAAGGAACAAGTTTTTCTCTTGTGATTTTGAAGAAAAAAATATATTCAAAAAATGTGATGTTTATAACTTAAACAACTGTCACTAAAAGGGGCTGCCCAAACAACAAGTGTGCTGCAAAAAATGCATACATTTATACCTATGTATATCCCTCACCTCCCTTTCAAGTTATAAATAATTTTAATTAGAATATTTTGTAAATACCCCAATACAATCCCTTAAATTATGATCACAATTTGTGATAAGCAAGTTTGCAAATATCGTAAAATTTCAAGTTCCTAAAAAGAGAATAAAACATACTAAAATAATTAAGGAATGATGTATCGGCATGCAAATATTTGTTTTAGTAATTAGGGGGTGTTATAGTAATGAGGTTTGGTAAGAAGGGGAAGCTTAGTCCCCGATATGTAGGTCCATATCATATTTTGAGACGTGTTGGCAAAGTTGTCTATGAATTAGATTTTCCAAATGAGTTGGCAATGGTACATCAAGTTTTTCATGTCTCCATGTTGAAGAAATGTGTTGGTGACCCAACATCCATAGTTTCTTTAGAGTGTTTGGGATTTGATGAGAGTCTCTTATATGAGGAAGTCCTGGTTGAGATTCTAGACTGGCAATTCAACAAATTGAGAAACAAGGAAATAGATTCTGTGAAGGTTTTGTGGAGGAATCAGTTAGTTGAGGGTGCTAATTTGGAGGCCGAAGCCGATATGGTGTCCCTATATCCTCATCTTTTTCCTTCTACTTCTATTCTAGCTTTAGGTAATGAGTTTCTCTTGAGTTATCTTTGTTTTTGGAGTAATGTGGTTTTTTATGTGTTTCCATGATTTCCTTATGTGATGCATGTTTATGAAAACTTGTGTTTTGAAAGAAAATGAGTTTATATGATTGATTTCCCTCATGATTTTGTGCATTGAGTATGAGTTGCCGATAGACTTCATGAGATGAATTGATGAACATGCTTTAGATATGATTTTTGAGAGTGAATTGCATATGAGCTCCATAAGATTGTGGTGAGCATGGTTTTAGCTTGGAGAAGGTAGTTCCACCTTGAACACGAGAAATTTTGAGAATTCATGATATTAGGTTGCTAGATGTAGTTCCTACTTCCTTATTTTGTATTTGAGCATGATGAGCTTGGAGTTGATGTTTCCTACTTTGTTGTATGCATTGCATTGTAGGTTGGGTTGTTAGTTCCTCTCCTACTTTATTAGAACCAGTTTAAATCTCATTCGAGGATGAATGGTCCCAATGGGGAGATATTGTAACATTTCGAACTCGATAGAGGGAAGCCTAGCAAATTTCAGCAGTACCAGGTGCCATCCACGGTCCGTGGGTTGAACCATGGACTGTAGGAGGGCCCGTGGATTAGACACCCAAAACTTGTCCAGACCATGGACCACGGTGGGACCTACAGACCGTAGGTGAGTCCACGGTCCGTGATCTAGGGGTAGTGGGTCCAGACAAAAGTCTCTTACCACTAATGGTGAGTGTGCAGGAGGGATCGTTGGTCCATCCACGGTCCGTTGGTGGGGTCTCGTGGGTCACTGTTGCCAGTTATTTTCAGGGGCAATTGGGTATTTTCCTAATTAATTAGTTCCTATACTATGTCATTTTGCCTATGTTTAGGACCCCTATATAAGTCTTTTAAACCCCAAATTCACCCCATTAAATTCATTCTTTCAAATTCACAAAAGAATCCCAAATCTTCTCTCAAATATTCTCTCTCTAGAAACTTGAAGAAGAAGAAGAAGATTCTACCTATGGTTTCAAGCTAAGGGTTCAATTCCTCCATTGAAGGTGAGCAATTTGAGTGAAGGTATGATAGTTTTCATCCATGGAATCCCTCCATCCATGGAGTTCCCAAATTCCTCTATTTCAAAAGGTCGAATTCCCCAATTGAGTCAGGGTTTTCTTCAATTATCATGGGCTCTTTTCATTATTGATTTAATTGATTGAATTATGATCTTCTAAGCATGAATTGATGAATTCCTATGGTTTTATGATAAATTCCCCTATGAACCCATGCGATCCCTATGTTTTCAAGTTATGAACTATATGTGGGATTTTGATCTTAAAGAAAGAGTTTTATGAAATTTAGCATGTATAACTAGTTTTACAAGAATTTATGATGAAATCAATAAGTAACCCATATTTCTTTCTAAGAGTTGATGATTGAAATTGGGTTTTGACCTCAAGGAGGAAAATTATGGACTAATGCATCGTTTATGAAATCTATGCAAATGTTTTAAGGCTGCTTTGAGAGTAAAGTACCAATGATGATGTTATGTTTTGAAAGGTATTATCACTAAAACACATACTAGCGTGATGTGAAAGGTTTTATCACATAGAAAGCATGCTTAGGTTGAAAGGCTTTCTCACTTAATTGAATCAATGACTAGGAGCTATCTTAATAAAACTAGCTTGAATTGGTTGTCCAAGGTCACCTTTCCATGAGTACTGAAGTCAAGTAAGAAATGACTATTCCATGGGAATTTATGCTTAGCACCGAGTGGATATTGATAGTGAGATTGAAGCTCTCTTGTAGTAGAGGCCGGGTTTCCAAAGCAATCTCATGAGATAGAAGCTCTCCCGTTGTAGAGGCCGGGTTTCTAGTAGCAATATCCTTATCCCATAACTATGTGCCCCCAAAGGTTGATTAGCTAGTGGATCTACTTAAGCTAGAAGTTTGAGGTTCTACCTTCAGCAAGTAGAACAACTCTTTACAGTGTGGGAGACACCGGGGATAATGTTATAGCTCACATGGTCTCAATGTCGGTTAAGACTAATTTCCCCACAAGTAATAATGAACCAAGGTTACTAAAGGAGTATCACATATGAGTTCAAAGGTTTTAAAGAAGAAGTTAGCATGTATTGGCCATGATTTATGACTTATGTTTTACAACTCTCTTGTATGATGTTTTAGCTTGGTCAATTACATGTCTTGAAATGAAATGTCTTTTTTAGCATGTTTTAAATATTTTATGCATGACTATCATACTTTGTACATGTTTTTGTACTAACGCATATTCTTGCCTACATTTTTTTCAAATGCAAGGTCGTACAGACAGGTTTCCGAGTCTCGTGGCTAGTAGTTGAGTTCGTGATTTCCCTAGCTTTGGTAAGTCCTCATGCTTCGAGGACAAAGTTATTGTTTTAGTTTATTTCATATATTTTCTCTTTTGGACATGATGTATGGGCAAGACCGAATTTCATTCTATTGTATTATATGGCTATGATGAGACAAGAGTTTAGACTTCCGCTTTTCGTTTTATAAAATATTTTGGACTTGGACTATTGCTTTACTCTTATTTTTCTATTACTTATGTTATGAGAGATAAGTGACTTGTATGGAGTCCTTGGGGGTTCTATATGCCATGTTACATCTATGGTCTTGGTTGTGAAAGAAAATCTCCCTTAATTGACACAACATCCAGAACTGCTTCTTTTATGAGCTTATGCTTGTTTTTGAAACAATGATAGTGCGATTATGTTCCATTCCAGCTATCTGAAACCTTAATTGATGTGTGGATAGGTCAACTTGTAGAGTGGGTCATCTACTAGTTAAAGCCATTATGTTGCAAGAAAATTGTGAGCCAAATCCAGGAAAATATATCATTTTTGTATTTTCAGTATTAAAAGAAAAGAATAAATATTCATGAAGTTACGAAAGAAAAAGAATAGGAATATAAAGATAATTTAGCAATTAAACTCAAAGTGAAGCCAACATTTGACCGGCAGGCTGTAGATACGGAATTGTAAACTGATGATTCAAACGCTTTCTTCAATCAGAAATTTGGCATCTTATTGTGCAGATCGGCATTACACTATCATTTCACAAATGAAAACCTATGCTTTACAAGTGAAATGCCATTGCAAAGTTCAAGAAATAGTGAAGTTTCTCACCAAGTCAATGTTGCACATGCAAAATGTAGGGCAACACTGTGAAGTAAATGTGCTTCACTGTGCCATGTTGACCAAAGTTTGCCCAATTTCAAAACAACAATACAAAAATCGATTCCAATGGGTACTCAGACTTGCCTAAAGGATTTACAAGGAAAAATACCATGTATATGGATGATTACTTTTAAGAAAGACGTTAATCTGTCTATCATTGAGAATCCACAATACACATATCAAGTCATTTGTATATATTAAGAACTCTTATTCCCAATTCAAAACCTCACCATAAGAATAAAATCAGTCATATCACATCAGAAACACAAGGAAATTCTGCTCAATCACAAATTTTAGCCGAAAAATCACAGAATCGAATAAAGAAAAATTAGCAATTCAGAATAAAGTAGTTACTTATTCTATCATAGATCAATTTCATACACTACGTGAACAAAATGTGTTCCTCAAACTTCACCCCAAAAACTATAATTTCAAGCTAACTATGACAAATTTCTCATGCTAAACATCAAAAATCATGAAAATTTACATAAAATTTAGAATATTGCATCACTAAAACACTTTTTAAACAAAAAAATCAAGTTCAAACAAATGGATTTTTAAGAAAAACACAGCCACAACATTAAATTAATACCACAAAATCACGTTATCATGCTTAAAAACATGAAAATAGAGTAACATACAAGATTTGTAGATGAAAGCAAGGAAAATCAACAACTTCGATGGTGATTTTCAAACTTTGAACTCAAGAATGTCACTTCAAATGATGAATATTGGGTTTCTTTTAAGAGAAGGTTTTATTGATTTTGAGAAAGAGGGAGAATGGTTTAAATAAAGAACGGAAAGTTGCACGACAGTATGGGAGTTGTGGAGGTGATGTTTTTAAGGAGTAGATGCATGTGGGTATTGATACTTATGGAAATGTATAAGGAAGAAGGTGAAATGTTTTAGGATTTTGGGTTTTTGGAATAGGTTGGTCAAAATCCGGTCCTTTGAATCTCTCAAGAGTATGAATTAAAATCTTTTTATTTGACTTGCGTGTAATAAGTGACACACAAATCAATATTATTGTTACGCTGCTTGTAGCACACACACTGCGATTTGGTCCAAGTTGATTGAGGGAAATAGGTGCTTCGACTGACATTAAAATAGAAACACACAAAAACACAAAAAGTGAAGTATAAAGAAATAAATAGAAATAGTTTAGCTGCCTCCTAACAAGCGCTTTATTTAATGTTTCGAGACAAAACAAGTACCTTGCAATCACCTGATGTTGGGTGGTAATTCCCCTTCTTATAGATCGTTGACCAACACATCCGCAGAGTCTTTCATAGATACTACACTTCATTCATCAATAGGCATACAAACTTGAACAT